>JAFFST010053938.1:13959-24868 GCA_022414735.1 Noturus placidus
TCTCCACAACAGTATCTTGGACCTGCCTGGTGTGTTCCTTGTTCTTCATGATGCTCTCTGTGCTTTAAACGGACCTCTGAGACTATCACAGTGCAGGTGCATTTATACGGCGACTTGATTACATACAGGTGGATTCTATTTATGAACATTAGACATTTAGGTCAACATTGGATCATTCAGAGATCCTCACTGAACTTCCGGAGAGAATTTGCTGCATTGAAAGTAAAGGGGCTGAATAATTTTGCACGCCCAATTTTTCAGTTTTTTATTTGTTGATAAAGTTTGAAATATCCAATACATTTCGTTCCACTTCATGATTGTGTCCCACCTGTTTTTGATTCTTCACAAAAAAATACAGTTTTATATCTTTATGTTTGAGGCCTGAAACGTGGCAAAAGGTTGAACAGTTCAAGGGGGCCGAATACTTTCGCAAGGCACTGTATATCCTTCACTATTTTGACAGAGAAATGAACTGAATTAATTGTGATAAGTGAATTTAAAGTCTGTTCATTATAACCATTTTATACTTTTTTGTACCCTATATACCATTCTATATAACATGTCCAAATGTTTAGAAGTCTCAATGAAAACTACAAAGTATTATTGCTTTGGCTATTAATAAAAATGGGACATCAAAAGTGAGCGATTCAGTACACATAAAATGAAATGAACATTTTAAAGTGCTTGCTACAGTATTTGATGAGTTACCTGAACTGAAAAGCACTTGCCTGAAAAAAACCCTAATCAAGAAAACCTGATGCTGAATTATATGATTTGGATGATGACTGTGAGTCAGTGAAGTAAACAGAAAATGAGGGAGATGGTGAAGAAGAAAACCAGAATGCACGTAAGACTACACTTCCAAGGATTTAATCAGGACATAATCAGTGATCTCAGACATACTTGTACAAACAGACGAATGACAAATTAAAGTAAAAACCAAAATAAACAATCTTCAGAACAGCATCAATGCACCTTGGCACAGACTCTACATGTGTACCCTCAGTTTGTGTTTTGATTAAGATGTTGGACAGTGCTATCTAAAACTTCATTCTAAAATCTCCCATAGGTGTTCAGCTTGGTTGAGAGCCTATGACTTTGAAGGTCATAGCATATGATTTAAAAGATTTTCATAGTCAAATCATACCCTGATCACGTGTGTCCTGGCATGGTCTGTATGTCATCTATGTATACATATGGGCTAGCACTTTCCAGTGTTCATCAGTATAATGCGCTGTAACCATGTGATAATTAAGTTTACTCACCAATGTCTAGCTTTCTTCATCATTTAATCACAACATACTGCTGTGCACAAGCAACACGCCTAGAAGGACAAGGCTAGGAACATGCATTAATTACAAGAAAAAAGTCTTATTACACATTTAACATTAACTTTGACAGCAATAATATAACATTTAACCTTCAACTGTCCAGTTTTGATGAGTCTGCGCCCATTATAGCCTCAGTTCCTGTTCTTGGCTGACAGGAGTTTAACCCAATTTGGTTCTTCTGTTGTTGTAGATCATCCAAGTCGAGGTTTTATGTTTTGGAAAGAGTGTGGTTGTAAAGACTGATTATATGTGTAACTATATCCTTCCTGGCAGCTCGAACCAATCTGGCTATTTTTCCTCTGAGAGGAATTAGAGAGGTCTCTTATGAGCAAGGTGTTTCTATCAACAGAACTGTCGCTCACTCAATGTATTTTGTTTTTCACACCATTCTGTGTAAACTCTAGAGACTGTTGTGTGTGAAATTCCCAGGAGATCAGCAGTTTCTGAAATACTCAAACCAGCCCATCTGGCACCAACAACCATGCCACGGTTAGAGGCTTAAGGTTTGTTCTTGGGCTGAATTTGCTAGAACGGCCAGTCCTGAACAAATTGGCAGTCATTTGAAATCTACACCCTTTGTAGATTGTTTTCCTTACAGTGGAATGATGTATTTAAAATAATTTAGAGATCTTTTTATATCCCTTGACAGATGCATAGGCATCCACAACAAGGCCTTTTTTTCTGAAGGGCTTTCAGAACTCTTTAGATCTTGACATGATGACACCACACCTCAATAGCAAAGGGAACACCAGACACTAGATATGAGAGAAATATAAATAAGACAGGTTACACCTGCACTCCCTAAGCAGGTTGCTATCACTGGCACCTGATTCTAATTTTATCGATTTAAAGGTATGTTAAATGTAGGGGTTTAGTTACTTTTTCCATGTGACTGATCTGTTTTTTTGTGTTATTTTATGTGTCATTTGAGTACATCTACTTTATTAATAGACACTGTTTCATGACTGCATATATATATATATATATATATATATATATATATATATATATATATATATATATATACATATATATATGTCAAAATATTTACAAAAGGCTATCAAACAATTGCAAACAAAACACAAATTTTCAAAAAAAAAAAATTATAGGTGTATATAAATATAGGTGTGCAACAATCACTGGCATCCTTTTTGTCAGTTCTTTGTGCTACCTCCCTTTGCCAAGACAACAGCTCTGAGTCTTCTCCTATAATGCCTGATGAGGTTGGAGAATACATGGCAAGGGATGTGAGACCATACCTCCATACAGAATCTCTCCAGATCCTTCAAATTTCGAGTTCGAGTCTGGTGGACTCTCCTGTTCAGTTCACCTCACAGGTTTTCTATGGGTTTCAATTCAGGGAACTGGGATGGCCATGGCAGCACCTTGATTTTGTGGTCAGAAAATAATTTTTGTGTTGATTTTGATAAATGTTTTGGATCATTGTCCTGCTGGAAGATCCAAACAAGATCCAGCTTTCTGTCAGAAGCAGTCAGGTTTTCATTTAAAATCTGTTGATATTTGAGTCCATGATGCCACGTATCCTAACACAATGTCCAGGTCCTCTGGCACAAAAACAGCCCTAAAACATTAAAGAGCCACCACCATATTTAACCGTGGGCATGAGGTACTTTTCCATATGGCTACTGCTCTGTGTGCGCCAAACCCACCTCTGGTGTTTATTTGGTGCTCTACTTTGGTTTCATCTGACCATAGAACTCAATTCCATTTGAAGTTCCATTTAAAGTTTTTTTTTTTTTATAAACCTATGTTGTGTTTGCAATTGTTTGATATCTATGAGAGCAGAGTATTTTTTGTGAATTTTTTTAACAAAAGATCAAAAGGTTAATCACAGCCTTCTTTGCTCATATTTACCAAGGCTGCCAATATTAGTGGTATGTAAGGTATGTGACAGATATAACCTTCCAATAAAGACAGAAAAAGGCTGAGCAGAGCAACAGATGGACACCAGCTTTTATCTCAGTTACTGTAGACAGAGAGAGGTGACCCTTGTCTCCGCTGAAAGAGTTTTAAAAAGACAACTGCTTTCAGCCTTTTCTCCAGTGTTTTTTCCTTGAGGCTTTCTCTTGAGTTCAGTGTTTTTACCACAGCAGGTGGAACTGAAAGTAAGCCTGGATGCAGCTTGTGAGGTTAACACCAGTCCTTCCCGCTCTTTCTTCTCTTGTTTGAAGAATAAACAGAAAACAAATGTGGGGGTAAAAAAGTGTGTGTGTGTGTGTGTGTGTGTGTGTGTGTGTGTGTGTGTGTGTGTGTGTGAATTGTAAGGGTGAAAATGTCCCCCCCTTTTTAGGGGAAAAAATACCAGATGTAGCCTACAATGTTAGAACCAGCAAGATAGTCCTGACATTGTAAAGTGCTTTTTATAAATCCATTTGCTTCTCTCTTTTTTTTTTAAGATAAGGTAAAACCATTTCTGTGTGATTCCTGACATTGAGGTTAATGATAGATTTAGGATTCGAATTCTTATTACATTTAGGTAATTTCATATACATACACATAGTATGTGTAACATAGATAGATAGATAGATAGATAGATAGATAGATAGATAGATAGATAGATAGATAGATAGATAGATGGATAGATGAATAGATAGATGGTGGTTAGCATGTTTGCCTCACACCTCCAGGGACAGGGGTTCGATTCCCACCATGGCTCTCTGTGTGCGGTGTTTACATGTCTCCCCATGCTGCGGGGTTACCTCCGGGTACTTGGGTTTCGTCCCAAAGTCCAAAGACATGCATGGTAGGCTGATTGGCATGTCCAAATTGTCTGTATTGTATAAATGGGTGTGTGAATGTGATTGTGCCCTGCGATGGATTGGCATCCTGTCCAGGGTCTACCCCACCTTGTGCCCCATGCTCCCTGGGATAGGCTCCAGGTTTCCCGGTGACCCTGAAAAGGAGTAAGCAGTATAGAAAATAGATGAATGGATTAATCAATATCTATCCACTGATGTGGATACACACATACAAATTTGAATATATAATGTTATAAGTTGCTATTGATTATCTTCTCTAAATGCCTGTTTTAATGTCTTGAGGAATTTATTTGTTGTGATGGCTCTGAGTTTGGGATTTTGGAGGCTAATCCATTGTAGCCTATTGTTTATAATGTGTAAATGTGTGTAAGAAGATAAGTAAAAGCAGTATTTCTGACCTGAAGCAGTTCTAGGAAGTACCTGATGGATAACCAGATGAATTAGAAACAAAAGGAGGAGGAGGGGAGGGCAGAGGGAGAAAGTTGATAGAACAAGGGGAGAAGTATATTGTATATGACTAAAAGGTCAGTGGGGTAGGAAGCTGTTACTCTGTTGGCTTAACAGTCCTGATTGTCACTAAGCGATTACATGCATCTTACTGACCAATTTGCTAATGTGTTATTGATCCCTGGACCAGGTTAATTTGTAAAGGATGTGAGAAATTCAACACTTGCTCAGAATAAAGGGGAATAAATAAATGTATGCTTAATATTACATTTCTCAAAGACAACTCTGACAGTGTCAGTCAGGGCTTCTTAAACCTTTTGTTGCCTTTCCAGTTCGATTACTGCACAGATTTTACTTGTGTATTAATTCACATTACCATACATAATTAATGACTAAATTCAGGCTTATGTATGACTATAGTGCTCTAGACATTTTTGCATTGCCAGAGAATGGTGTACTGCGTGTGTCATTTAGAAGTGCTCTAAATGCTCAAAGCAAACCTAAAAGGTTCTATCTGACATTTTGCAAATACAGTTAGTCAGTTAAAATCTTAACATTCTCTATATACAGTATTCCCTAAATTCTCTATATATCTGTGATGATGACAATGATGATGGTGATGATGATGATGATGATGATGATGATGATGATGGGTGATGATATTGACGATAATGATGATGATGGTGATGATGATGATGATGGTGATGATGATGATGGTGATGACGATGATGATGACGATGATGATAATGATGATGGGTGATGATGATGGTGACGATGATGATGATGATGATGATGGTGACGATGATGGTGATGATGATGATGATGGTGATGATGATGATGGTGATGATGATGATGACGATGATGATGATAACAATTATGATGACAATGGTGACTTCATTGGTTGTGATGTTGGTGATGATGAGGCTTCATGTAGCCTGTGTGCTGCCTCTCAGACAAATCATTTAATAATAATGCTGTATAATAATAAATATGACAGACAGACAAAAGGAAGAAAGAAAGACTTTTCCTGTGTGAATACTTTGCACACACAGACTGAGGAAGTGTAAAACATAAGTGTGATATGTGCTACACACACACACACACACACACACACACACACATATGTTGCACTGAGTAAATTCTCAATGCCTTAATGGTCATGAATATTAAGAGCTTTCTCTCAAACAGCAGATGTCTGTTTCTACACGACTCTCACGTCCTAGACCCGTCTGATAGAGAGCGCTCTGAGAGAAGACTGACCCATAAACAATGAACACTGACCGATGAACAATCTCTCTCTTTCTCTGACACACACACACACACACACACACACGCGTACTGGAAGGCTGAGAATGGCAGCATGGCAGACTACAGGCATCTTTCACTTTCATCACTGAATCTATAAATTATTCATTTCTACTCAAATATTGATATGAAAATAACTGTCCAGACAAGTGACAGCCAACACATAGATAAAGTTCACCATTTTCTCAACCTTGTAGGTCTTATTTCACATTCAACTTCAATGCTTTGTCTTTAGCACATTCATCGCAAGGTTCAGAGATGTCCATCTGACATCATTCATACTATTTTGTGGAAAGCAGAAAACACCTTTGTGTTATTCTGTGGTCTCAAGACAGTAAATTATTATGCTGACGTATGTATAACATGGCAAAGCAGGAACAGACCCAAAAGGTCATAACAATGCTGCTTAACCCCGTACAGTGTTGATTTAACCTGCCTAAATGCCACCGGGAAGCTGGGCTTTCAACGACAGCGTGAGTCAGGGTTAAGCTCTTGTAAATATGAACAAACAAGCATTTGTAATGTGGAGAAAGAGGAAAGTCCACGTGGGCTGCAGAAAGCTAATTCTCCACACTGTCCAACACAAATGTACAACGGTCAACCTGGGAAAAACTTGTGACTCAAAATATTAATTCCACAATCCAGACTTCTGAAGTAGGGGGAGGACATCTCAAACTTGCCCAAAGCGTGCACATGTTAATGTAGCATTACAAGCTAGACAATTCATTCTTCACAAACAAGAAGTCTGAGGCTCTTTAACCTACAGATCTTTCTGAATTTTGTCTTGTCAGTACAATATATACAGAGAGTCCCAAAACTCTCCATATATATATATATATATATATATATATATATATATATATATACACGGGTGAAATTAACACTTTTCTTTTTTTTAGTAAAATGTGTTTTTCATACTTAGCTTATATTATTATTATTATTATTTCTTTCAGATAACCTTTAAGAAAGCCTTTAAGAAGAAACATGGAAAGCACATCACACACACCACTGTTGCCAAACTTATTAAAAATTTCAAAAAGACTGAGAAGAGTGGACGTCCACTAACATTCTTTGAAGATGGCACAACTGACATGGTGCTGGCAAATATAGTCCCCTATGTATGGAGACTTTTGGAACACCCTGTAGATACAGTTAAGTGGAAAAGCATACATACCCCTAAGACAAATAAGATTATAGCTTGGATAGATAGATTATAGCAATAGGACATTGATTGTGTTAGGTTTTGTATATGTCAAAGAGTGTATGTTAAGACATAAGGCAAATAATAATAATAATAATAATAATAATAATAATAATAATAATAATAAAGCAATTATATATATATCAAAAATTTGTCCTTTCCCCCATTATTGGTGGCATAATTGTGTCAGGTGTAATACAATTTCATCTTCAAATCAGGTCATGGGAGAGCGACAGATTCAGTGCAAATCATTACATTTACGTCATTACACAATCAAATACATTCATTCATTTAGCAAACGCTTTTATTCAAAGCAATTTGCAAATGAGGAAATAGAAACAATGTGATATATCAAGCGGAGAACAATACAAATAGTGCTACTATACAATATTTATAATTGCATTCTAGAGAAGCAAAGTGGGAAGAGTAGAGGTGTAAGAGCCAGAGTAAGTTTTTTTTTTTTTGCCATATGTTGTGGATTGTCATCTTGTTGCAGAATAAATTTACACTTCATTTCAATGGGTACATTTCTAAATCGTAAAATAGAGTTATACTTTCCATTTTTCATCCAGAAAACATGTCATGTATGATGTGGCGTCAGAGCTATTTCTGGGCGTGAATACCCAGACAAGGAACCGTTCTCTGTCTTCTCTCGTTTTAACAAATCCTGAGATGACAACAGTGTAACTGTTAAATGTTTTGTCACTTGCTGTTCGGTTCCTGTCAGTGTTTGTGAATCTTGAAACCTCTGCAATTCATCCCACAAACAAGTGCACCAACAAGTGCAACTCATTTTGACCTCGAAATGTTCATTTAGCTCTTGTACCAGAATGACTAATTTGGCAACATCGCAGGAAGCAACAACTGCACGCAGTGCACACACACGCAAAAACATAAAAAACGACAACACAGAGACCTGGAAATTTATCTGTTGATTCAGTTGTGTTGCATACGAGTCTGAGTGAGTTATCAAGGGCGAGCTGTTCCCTGAAGTTGGAGGAAAGGCCATCAGCAGCAGAAGCCCATTCTGGTGATAATGTCATTATTGTGCACACAGGAATGAATGTTAATGAAGTGTCCCTGATAGTGCAGCATGGTGGTCAAATGATGAAACTTTGCAATTGTTCCTGTCCATTCTCATTCCTGTCCACATTGACCATCTGCCATTTACTTTTCCTGTGTAAATAAACACAACCCTCAACACACAAGACTGAACAGCAGTCGAGATGAGGAACAGAAAGAGGGTGTTAAAACGAAATGGAAAATAAGCATAACAGAACATCGCACTGCCTCATACTTCATCCCTTCTCTGAGCTGAGGATTAGCATCAAGCACAAAAGCTTTGTCATTGTAACTTTTGCTTCTTATCTGTCATCTGTTGACCCAGATGTTATGACATCATGAAAAAGAAAACAAAAAACCCTGCCCATTCTTGGGTGACGGGGAAATTGGATGGCTGCTGTAGTATGGTGGTTTAATATAAGGGCTTCATTGCATTAATCTGCTCTGCATCCTCAGCTCATTCTTTTGGCAATCACAGCATGTTGTCTGCATTGAGTCTCCCCCACAGTTTCCTAGTGAGGATGACAACAGGGTGTGGGGAAGCAAAAAAACAGGATGCAGCCTGTGTTCTGGTGGGCAGTGGCCTGGTCCTGCTGCGTGTTCACCCTGAGCTGCTACACTGCAGTGGGGGAGCGTTACTCAATATAGCGCATGTGGTTACTCACACACACAGACACACACACACACACACACACACACACACACACAAAGAAAACTTGTTCCTGAAGTTGTAACGATGCTCATTATATCTTGGTGTGACCTCTCCTTATGGAACACAACAATTATGCCTTCTTATAATATACAAGTTTCATATTTAATATTGGTGTATTTAAACTGGCTTTTAAGACATTAAAGGTACACTCACACTTTTTTTTACCACCCCGTTTCTAGTGTACATAAGATTACTACAGGCAAGAATTTCCCAGGACTACAAAAAACTCGAAGGGCAATTGTTGTGGCAGTCAAACACTTATGCAAAACACATTTATGTAGAATGTGTTTATGAATTATTCAATGGTATTACTAAAGTAACCTCTAAATCCTCTTCTTTTTTAGAGATAAGACACATTTTCCACTGGAAACAATTCCATTTTACTATATTGCTTGAGTGCTACACAAATAAAACAACATTCGAACAGCTTTTGTGAGACGTTTCCTTAAACATGTCCTGTTCTAATAGTGCATTCAAGTTATATCAGAAAGATTGTATTTACGAGTAGAAAACACACAAATGCCACCAAACAAGTCATATTTACGAGTGGGAAACTCAATTTTCTGTGAGTTGGGGGTGTGTCAGTAGCAAGTTATTGAAATAAAGTCAAATTACAATGTCTTTGCCAGGCTTTTTTTTTTTATTTACAGTGAAACAAGCTAATTTCCTGCATAAAATATGATAGCATTGTACAATTATGATATAATATGTAACGATAAAGTTCACAGTGGCTTCATAAATTGATTAAAAAGGTAAAAAAGCAAAACACACATGAGCTGCATTCTTTGTTCTTCATTTTCTAAAAGTAGAGTTTAAAAAATGCTGTATATTTTGTAGTTAATTAAGAAAAGGTACACCGCCATCTTGCTCCGACCAAAGTGACAAAGGAGGACTTGAACCTTTCTGGTAGATTGGAAGTGTTGCAGTTTAAAAGTCATGTTATATAGTCATACATTTTCTCTGCCTTTCACAAAAAACGCTTCAGAAACAAATCCCATATGTGCATTACCCATTACGCTTTTTTTTGTTCATGAGTTTTACGTTGTTGTTTTTTCTGTTCTTTTTCTGTTCACTACACAGACATTCTTGTCCATGGTAATCACATATACACTATGAATGTATTGGTTAAAAAATATGGGGAGAAAACAAATGCCAGAGTATCCCTTTAAGGCCACACACACAAATATTTATGTGTGTCTATGTTTGTCCCATAGGTCTGACTCATTAGTAACATTTGCACTTCAAACCACCCCAGAGAGATCTATAAATGGCTGCTGCCATGTTATCAAATGAGAAAGATGAATATGGACCTAACACAGAGAGCCAGCCCTGAAGCGACAGAACAGACAGCAGGTTCTGGTTTTTATTCATGCTGTTGTCCATGCGTCAGTGAAGGACCCATTTAATTAACCATCCTAATTAGGAGAGTGTGTCTCTGTGGGAAATACAAACCATGGCCCATTTTGTTTGCTTCCACAAACTATAAATTGGCACCAAAGCCTTATGTTGTTGCTGATAATCACTTATGGAGGCTTTTTACTTTATACAAGCTTTGACTGAGTGAATACAGAGCATGGAGTGTAGCTACTTACTGACTGTCTGTGTGTGTGTGTGTGTGTGTGTGTGTGTGTGTGTGTGTGTGTGTGTGTGTGTGTGTGTGTGTGTACGCGCACACTGAATACAACGTTATGTTATATACTAATGCTTTAATGGTATATACTAATTTTAATGAAAAAGCCTGATATGAAAAAGCTTGAGAGAGAGAGAGAGAGAGAGAGAGAGAGAGAGATTGATGTGGGGGATAGATGTTTTCTTTCTAGTCAGGTAATTGACTCACAGATGTCAGAAGGAGCCAAGGGAAGCCAAGCCCTCACTAGCATGCCTTCCAACCCCACAAGACACAGACACACACACACACACACACACACACACACAAACATAATGGACGAGGTAAGCACGTGGCACAGGCAGTACACGACGTTACGTGTGTTTACGTGTGTTTACGTGAGAGCAGGCCGGTAGTGTTTGTTCTTTGGGGAGGAGGGAAGTGGGGGGGGGGGGGGGGGGGGGG
>JAFFST010053938.1:25728-37676 GCA_022414735.1 Noturus placidus
TATATATATATATATATATATATATATCCTTGTTATCCTTGTTGAAGAGAACACTACAGCTGATATATATATATATATATATATATCAGCTGTAGTGTTCTCTTCAACAAGGATAATCTAAACTGTATATTCACTTAAGTGGTACTATCAAGAGATACATATTTTGTACCTTTAAGATACACTTTCATGGGAGGGTGTATGAGTAAATGTAATTAGTTTGTTAATAAATTGTTCTAAATCCCGCTTTTAACATTTCATACTTTTAATGTAAAGTTGGGTTAGCACTGCTTTACACTTGGGGTTATGAAACCCTGCTCCGAATCAGGGTTAAAACACTTTTATGATGTTAACCCTGCATTGCTGTGCCAAACATTTGCAGAGTGAAACGATGAAGTGTTAAAGTGTTATGGTTAGATGCTTAGCAACAGACACCCAATCAGAAATTGAACAGAGCATGCCTCATATCACATGCTTTCTACAGTCACAGAAACCCAGCATGTTGTGTAAACAATAGCTGCAGCTAAAATGATAACGGAAAACATGTTCATTGGAGTGAAAAGGACACAGTTTTATTTTTACAGTTATGGTTATTACAAAAGTTGAAAGTTTTATATTATTTAAACCAGTCACACACTGTATTCATTCAATCATGACTGTTGACATATGCAAATATGCAAATAAGAACGTTAAACCAGGATTTAGGAATGTACAGTTTGAAACGTCAGATTATGAATACCCAGGATTAATTGTTAACCCTGGGTAAAGTATGAGCAGTGTGAAACATGAAACAAGATAATCCAGGATTCCATTTACCTGGGGTTTCAAATGACCCATGGTTAACTATTTCAAGTGTGAATAGCCTGAATGTTACTCTTGAGTACTCTTGACAGTACCATCCCATCAACATCCCATTTACATTTTAGTGTGTATGAAGATACTGATCGAATTTTCTGTGGCAATTTCTATCTGCTGGTGTCATGGTGGTACAGTAGGTAGTTTTGCTCCCTCACAGCTCCAGGGTTCCTAGTTTGATCTTTAGCTTGGGTTACTGTCTGTATGGAGTTTCATATGTTCTCTTCTTGTCTGCGTGGGTTTCCTCCCACTGTGCAGAACATGCCATTATAGGTGGATTGTACATACTAAATTGCCCCTAGGTGTGAATGAGAGTGTAAATGTGTGTGAGTGTGCAAATATGTGCGCATGGTGCCCTACAATGAATAGGATTTCCATTCAGTGTGTATTCTCACCTTGCGGACAGTGCTCCAGGGCAAGCATTATATGCATATCTATCCTAACCCACAGTTATAGAAGATGATTGAATGAATAAAAGAGTGAAAAGTGAATGCCCCTTCTACTAGTTATGGCCTTGTTTCATGCATAGAATGACTGCACCATGAAAAATTCTGCAGAAATACACAGCAAATCAAAGTTGAAGATTACATACAATTGCAGTCTCTATTACAATCAATCTTTTGTTTTCTTTCTCACACTCTTTTTCCTTTCTCTCACTATCTCACAGTTCGTGTCTTATTCTCGCTCTTCCATATGCTGTAGACTATGCTCCATTCCCAGTACCAATTAAGTAAATGCAGCCACCTCATTATTAACTAGGCTGAGATGATAAAAGATTCATGCACAACTCGACTCTCAGCCAACCCTTCCAACCTCCAACTCTTGAATGCTAATGTCGACAAACTCACCTAAGTGGGAAAATACACAGA
The DNA here is from genome assembly GCA_022414735.1 of Noturus placidus. Lineage (NCBI taxonomy): Eukaryota > Metazoa > Chordata > Actinopteri > Siluriformes > Ictaluridae > Noturus > Noturus placidus. The sequence continues at coordinate 27,450 of JAFFST010053938.1, forward strand.
GAGAAGAACTCTGAGCCATTAAACTGTACGATGACATACGTCACACATAAAAAAACACATGTCTGAGATGAACAAAACCAACAGGTTTCAGTTCAGTTAGATAGTGTTACTTCAAACGTTGGCCAAAAAAAATATCTTAAGGGAAACTAGAAATATTCTTTTCTTGTTTCCAAATGTCAGCACTTACAAAGCTTGCAGTAAAATTACTGTGTTAAGCGAACCATAAGTGAATATATTCTTTTGAAAAACCACTTAGTCTCAGCGAAACAGCAAAATCCTCATGATGTCACAGGCTGTGAAAGTCGTCAGCATTTGTCTACTTTTTCATACTTACTGGATAGCAAGTTAAACTTTTGTTTTTATGACTGACTCTAGCGATTTCCTATGTACTGCTTGTTCTCCATTTTAAACAACAGTTTAAAACAGTAAACTGTATAACTAAGAACTCCAAAAACCGTTTTATATGTCTAAATCACAAGATGTTGTCACACCACAATGTCACACTCAGTGTTTTACTGAAGTGAATGATTGCTAAAGTTTGCAAGTTTGGCACTCTGATGTTCTACAGCACTGTGAATTTCTGTGGGGTTATTTTGTGATTCCTTCAGTATTCTGGGCCAGTTTGGGATAAAGACTAAATCTTTTCTGACAGCTAGGGGGTGGGGTATTGATCCACTGGCTCATGCCCTGCAGCCACTGAGAGAGGGTGATTGATGGCCCTGTCTCCAAAATCCATAAATAAAGGGGACCTCCATCACCTCAACTTGGAGTACGGGGAAACATAGTGCTCAACTTGATGCAAGCTCGGTACGGTTTAGTAACTGAGAAGTCTAAGCTATAAACTGTAAGTGAAAGTCACCGTGTCCTGAGATAGCTGTTGATATAATCTGACAATTTGAGGTAATAACCACTCTGACCATCCTGTGATAGTACAAAGTGACCTTTCAATGAAACTTTCAACTGTTTGGAATGGACTGAAGCATGATGTGGGATACATATAGTATATGTGGCTATTTTAGTAATTAAATGAATATGATTTTTAATATTTCATTATACAGTATTTTCCTCTTTGGTTATATGACATTAGTAGCCTTCAGCAGTGAAATCACAATGCTTTGAAACTTGATGCGGTCATCTTAGTCCATTCAAGCGAGAAATAGGAACAAAAACAGACAGAAAACTGATTGCTTTTGAGAACAGCAACTGCCGTTCTCAATGTACTGCAAAAATCCCCATATGAAGATTCAAGTCTCTCTTCCTCCTACTTAACTCTCCCCCTGCCCCTGATGTGAACATCCAGCAGCCTCCACTTCCCTGTCACTGGGTCTTTGCTTTACTAAGAGGAAGTCCTCAGTTTATTTATAGAAACTCTCATTTGCCTGAACAATGCAACCCCCCCCCCCCCCAAAAAAAAAAAAAAAAAAAGAAAACATGTAAGTCATACTCTAGTTTCAGTAAAACTCAATGGAATGTACATAAGGTTACAGTATTACAGAGTATAGGTGCAATGTGGTTTTACAACTAACATGGAACTGGGTGGTTTCTCTTTGACATTTATTTGGGGAAAACAGAAAGATATTTCAGATAATCTCTGTTGTGTGAGGCCAAGGGCCCTGACATACCAAACATCTGTTAAGAGCCATCACGTTTGGGTAATTTTTGGGTTGTGTCTTCACCACTGGCATTAGGTTGCCCTTGTCAGCATCCTTTCAGCTAATTGCAAATTTTGAATCCAAGTCCAGCAGCAAGAGAGAGTTCTCTGATTGGCTGTTCTGCTTAGGAAGCCAGGTTAGGAGTATAGCACTTTCCTATCACATGGTGCTTTAGCCATGATCCCTGAATTAGAATTCAAAATACCTGAATTCAAAGCTGAATTTGGATTCCCTTACTGCCCAGGTAGTGATATGGAACATACCAAACAGAGACAGTATCAGGTCGATTTTAATCCACCGATATAGAACATATCAGCAAAATACCAAACTGTAGATTTGCCAGAAAAATGGCAAATCAACCAGAGACAGTATCAGGCCAATTTTCAAAAATCTTACTGAATTAAATGCAGTATTTTTAAGGTATTGTCTCAGTATGATTTTTATGATTACTAATACAGGCTACTGCCCCTGCTGTTATGGAGAGTTACAGTGCCCTCCACTAATATTGGCACCCTTGGTAAATATGAGCAAAGAAGGCTGTGAAAAAAAAATTGTCTTTATTGTTTAACCCTTTGGTCTTTTGTTTAAAAAAAATCACAAAAATACTCTACTGTCATGTATATCAAACAATTGCAAACAAAACATAGGTTTATAAAAAAAATCTTTGTTAAATATAGGTGTGTAACAATTATTGTCACCCCTATGAATTCATATGAGAAAATATATTTGAAGTATAGTCTCATTGATATTTCCGATTGATAGTTCAAATGGTTACAAGGATCACAGCTGGAGAATTGCAGAAGTTAGTTATGTATTGGGGTCAGAAAGTCTCCAAAACTACAACCCGGAGTCACCTACATCACCACAAGTTGTTTGGAAGGGTTTCAAGGAAAAAGCTTCTACTCTTATCCAAAAACAACTCAAGCGTCTTTAGTTTGCCAGACACTACTGGAACTTAAAATGGGATAAAGTTCTATGGTCAGATGAAACCAAAATAGAGCTTTTTTGGCAATGAACCCCAGAGGTGGTTTTGGCGCACACAGAGCGGTAGCTATATGGAAAAGTACTTCATGTCCATGGTTAAATATGGTGGTGGCTCTTTAATGATTTGGGGCTGTTTTTCTTCCAGAGGAACTGGACATTGTGTTAGGATACATGGCATCATGGACTCTATCAAATATCAACAGATATTAAATCAAACTTTAATGCCTGAACGTGGGCCACGGTTGGATCTTGCAGCAGGACAATTATCCAAAACAAACATCAAAATCAACACAAAAATGTTTTACTAACACAAAATCAAGGTCTTGCCATGGCCATCCCAGTCCCCTGACTTGAAGCCCATAGAAAATCTGTGGGGTGAACTGAAGAAGAGATTCTACCAGCATGGACCTTAAAATTTAAAGGATCTGGAGATATTCTGTGTGGAGGAACTGTCTCAGATTCCTTGCCATGTATTCTCCAACCTCATCAGGCATTATAATGGGAGACTCAGACCTGTTATCTTGCCAAAGGGAGGTAGCACAAAGTATCGACTACAAGGGTGCCAATAATTTTTGCACACTTATATTTAACAAAGATTTTTTTTTTATAAACCTGTGCTTTGTTTACAATTGTTTGATATTCATGAGAGCAGAGTATTTTTGTTAAATTTTTAACAAAAGATCAAAAGGTTGAACAATAAAGACAATTTTCATAGCCTTCTTTGCTCATATTTACTAAGGGTGCCAATATTAATGGAGGGCACTGTATTTAAAATGTACTGTACATACCTTTCAGCTATCAACTGTAGTTTTTGCTGTGTGCTAAAGGACAATTTTTCACAGAAGGTAAACACTTGGTATGTCAGTGCCCTTGGTGCCCCAGTGATGTGAAAACTTTGTGTCCTAACATTATATTTTGAGTCTTAACTTGCTGTCTTATTTATACAACGCATTTTGCTTCCCATAATTCTGGCCCAACCAGAGTCATGTGCTGATTACACTCTCAATGCTTATGACTTCACACCAATATACTATAACACTGTTCTATACAGTGCTGTGACTAATTTTTCCCATCCCACACCTCAAGTATTGTTGGCACTATGCCCTGGATGAATGAGAGATTGTCTTACACTGAGGTTCATGGTCACCCAGCAGGCATCCTGGTTAATCTACTTTCACTGTAAATATCAGGTGAGCACTGGCTTCATAGGATCGTCCCACTTCGCATTGGCTGCACAGCTGTGGTTGTCATCCGCACTACAGGAGGGCAAAGATCATGCAGAAGTGGTGCAATTTGCTGCAGATGAAACACAGAACAAACACAGCAGGCGCAGGTGGTGTGGGAAACACATTGAAATGTGTTTATTTGATAAAGCAATGTGACTTTACGAGTTTACATCTGAATGCAGGATAAACCACAAGAGAAGGTGTTTATATACACTGCCACTCAAAAGTTTCTGAACACCTATATTTTGGTTTATAAATGAGCCCATATTAAATAATCTATGTCATGTTTTTTTTTTACAAAATGTTTAGTTAAAGGAGAAATATTACAACTGATTTTTAATGGAACAATCTTGATGACTTTTATCATCTATAAATAATTTTTTATCTTTATCAGTCTAAAGCCAGCTTTATGCTGTACGATTTTTGGTCCAATTTGGCTGTCGTAGATCACAAAATGTACACATCGTGAAATAATTCTTTGGTCATTAGTTGACGGTTTCATTATAAATTGATGGTTTTACAGTAAATACATAATGTGCTGTGCTCACTGATGACTCACTGATTTCTGGCAATAATAATGAACACCATGTGTTCAGAAACGTTTGACTGGTAGTGTATATAATCAGTCTGTTAAAGTGAGGGGTTACACAATGTTTGAGCAAACAAGTCTAGTGGGTCATGTAGTTTTGAGTCCTCTAACCCCAACCCAACCTTCCCCAACAGGCTCTGCCTTGAGACACATGCACTGTGGTTTACCTCAGGGACTCCTAAATCATTCTCTGATCATCAGAAATATGGTTGTGCTTATCGAGGCCAAAACATAATAATAATAATAATAATAATAATAATAATAATAATAATAATAATAATAATAATAATAATAATAATAATAATAATTTAGTTTAGTGGTTAGCACGTTCGTCTCACACCTCCAGGGTCCAGGGTTCGAGTCCCACCAGGGCCATGAAAGTGCGGAGTTTGCATGTTCTCCCCGTGTTGTGGGGGTTTCTTCCGGGTACTCCGGTTTCCTCCCCCAGTCCAAAGACATGCATGGTAGGCTGATTGGCATGTCAAAAGTGTCCGTAGTGAATGAATGGGTGTGTGAGTGTGTATGTGTTTGTGCCCTGCGATGGACTGGCACTCTGTCCAGGGTGTACCCCGCCTTGTGCCTGATGCTTCCTGGGATAGGCTCCAGGATCCCCGTGACCCTGATAAAGGAGTAAGCGGTAGAGGATGGATGGATGGATGGATGGATGGATGGATGGATGGATGGATGGATAATATAATGGAGTAGGAATGGGCAATGAATTCTACAAACCATTGCAATACAATCATTTATAAAAACCTAACTATTTATCTGTGACAACATCAGTCATCATGCAGTAAAGCTACATCCAGCTCTAGCATCAGGTTGATGCTATAACATCATCAGTTTACCAGCATGTAGGCTCACTTGTGTGCTGTGATGCAGTTTGTTAAAGTAAAAGTACATTCTCAAAACATACTTATAGGAAGCAAAAATGCAAGCCACGCAAGATGACGATATTCTGGAAGTAAGGGTGAAACCTTCATTCAAGTACTCAGTTTTAAAGCATTTGCCAGAATTTATTTTCTGTTTTGTACTCTACTACATTTTGTAATGTTCTACATTTTGTAATGAAGAGGCTATGTAAGCTTTATCACTGGCATACAACACAAGTACAACACAAGGCAAAAGGCTGTGTAAAGTTCCAACAGATTGGGGAGAGGGGAGTGAAACCTCACTGACATTCAGCAGGTGTGCTGTTGTTTCACTGAGACATGAGAACACTCTGTTCAACACTTTTGTTCAATATTTATGCTACACTGTAATTCAACTAAATCCTAGTTAAAAGATTACAGCATAATTTCAGCGGCATATGTTTTCAGGAAGATGATGACACCTTTATAAAATTTGAGGGGTTTTCCTTGATGCTACTGGATATTTCTAATGAATCATGGTGTAGGAGTAGACAACAATCTGAAGGTGGTAATGTCAGTGAATGTTTGCATAACAGAAAGGAAAGAGTTTTTGAGAGGAGGCGAGAAATGGGTGGAGTGACCAAGGTGGTTTCTAATCCTTGGCAAAAGTACCTCGTTCCTCAAACGTGCGATCAGCAACTGACATCATGTTGAGCTGCATAAGGGGATCATTCATAGAGCTAGTTCTTTGTTTTCAGGCTACAAGCAATTTTCACGTACACTGTAAGAGCTTAAGGAGATTGCTGTTTTATTGTGGATTTTCAGACTTGTCTTTTAGACCTTGCTTTAAAGCTAATCAAAGGGTTGTATCAACTTGTTAGGCTAGTCATCTGACTAGATGATTGAGTATCCATTCCAAAATGGGGATCACCCATAAGATTGTGCCATAATGTCACATTTCCAAACCCTATAGTATGAGATGTTGAGGAAGCAGGACATGATGGGTTGACAAAGAATACCATAATCAAAGCCATGCATAAATTTTATTATATGTTTATATCAATACACTGATTACTTCAAACAAACCAATACATGCAATGGATTAATTCAAATTTACACAAATGGAAAGCAGATACTAAACAATGATACTGTTGGAATTCAAAGATAGAATTGGTGACAGACTGAACCATCCTAATCCAATGTGACCTGTGCTGCTGCTCCTTTCTTTCTATGTTATTGGCCAGCTGGTAGTGACGCATGCCAAAGAAATGCCTGCATTCCAAACAGGGAAAGGAACACAAATATGGGCCATTACTCCTAGCTCTACCATAAACATGGCTGCATGAGCGGACAGCATTCCAGCGCTATTCTGCTGAGCTACTCCATTTCACAATAACATGCTAGAACGGGGGGCAACTGAGAGAGTCCATGAGGTCATGTGTGAGGTAACTACGTGCACAAACCTGGGGTAATGAGATCAATAAACGAGGGATGGGAAAGAAGTGTTTCTCCTCAACTGAATTAAAAACGCAGAGTGAAAGGACTGCACTTTAATTTACTGTAGCAATGGATGATTCTGAGAACAGATGTGTAGGTCAAGGACAAGACATACCCATGCAAATGTGAGACAAGGACATTCACGAGCACTAAATCTAATACCTGGGGGTTATTGTTTGCGGAGATGAGAGTGGGATTTCATTAAATGTGGCACAAAGAAATAGAGAATGAAAATTCTCAGCGCGAGAGAGAGAGAGAGAGAGAGAGAGAGAGAGAGAGAGAGAGAGAGAGAGAGAATGTTCTATCCCTGTCTGCTGTGCTGAGCAGCTCCTGTTGGCAGTTGGTCTGCCCCTCCTCCACGCTCTGGTATCTTTGTTAATCAGGTGTGGGGGAGGAAGAAAGAGAGCCTTGGGAAAGAGCAAGTACTGCTCTGTGTAACTGCATCTCGAAAGGGTTAAAGAAGAGTCAATGGCACAACAAGCAAAATGCAAACACATGCATGTAGTCTCTCTGAAAAACAAACATGTTACAATGAGAAGGTGTGATGTTTTTAGATATAAATGTGCCTTTTTCATTAGATAATCATATGTTGATATTATTTAAATGTCAATAGAGAGTAAGCCTATGTTTAAATCCCTGGAGGGGACTGCAATACTAGATAAATAAAGAATTATATCCCATTGTTTAGTTTCCCATGGACCAGACCTTAGATTGTTCTTCACATACGCACACTGCAAAAATGCCAAACATGTTTTCTGAGCAGGAATCAAATGGCTAAACTTATTAGCATTGTTGGGGAAGCTAATTTGCACTTGTAAATGAAATTAATCAATTTGTATAGTGCTTTTTACAATGGACATTGTCTCAAAGCAGCTTTACAGAAATATCATTTTTACATTTACAAGCGACTTACAAATGAGAACACACTCACACACCAATGGTAGCAGAGCTGCCATGCAAGGTGCTAGCTTGCCATTGGGGGCAACTTAGAGTTCAGTATCTTGCCCAAGGACACTTCGGCATGGGATCACCCGGGCCGGGATTCGAACCGCCAACCCCATGATTAGTGGATTAGTGGACAACCTGCTCTACCGACTGAGCCACAGCCGCCCAACTTGTAACCTGTCAAGCTACAAGCTACTCATGATTTAAAATAGCTACAACAAAAGAAAGCTTTTGATAAAGTAGCTAATTACGTTACAAGCTACTAAAAAAACTAATTACACTAAAGTTACTTTGTCAAACTAATGAAGATCAACTAACATTTTCATTTTATTGTGCAGCTAATTGATTACACAAACAATTTTCCTATTTTCTCTTAGTAAGAAGCAGTTAAAGTGCAAAACTGGTAAAAATGGTAAATGGCACACTTATATAGCGCTTTTATCCAAAGCGCTTTACACTGTGTCTCATTCACCCATTCACACACACACTCACACACCAATGGTAGCAGAGCTGCCATGCAAGGTGCTAGCATGGAAACTTAGGGTTCAGTGTCTTGCCCAAGGACACTTCGGCATGTGGAGTCATGTGGAGTCATGTGGGCCAGGAATCGAACCACCAATCCTACGATTAGTGGACAACCCGCTCTACCGACTGAGCCACACCCGCCCTACTGCATGAAAAGAAGCAGTTAACATTTATCAACAATCATCAAAAAAGCAACAGATACTGTTCTTGGTTCTATTCTTATCCATCGATATATCTAGCTAGCTAGTTTAGTTGCTAGTACCTGGTGAGACTTTTTACCGCCACGCTACTAAAATGTAGTTAAGCTCGTAGCATTACTATATACTATAGAGCTAGCTACTGAACAATGCTTACTGTTTCTCTTTGGGAAAAGGTCAAATGAATCACACCATAACTTGTCACGTTTGTTCAACTGTAGCTTTGTGGATTTATTGATTACAGCTACCTTTATCACAGCTGAGGTCTCCAGTTAACATGCTTTAGCATGCCTCTGCATAAGGACTAGTTAACTTGATCTAGTTGATATTAAGCCTGTGAACGCTGTTTAAAAGCCCAACACATGATATGATGAGATTACATATGCTGGAATCTTAATGGGTATGAACATGTTTTGACACCCTGCTGTATGACCGGGTTTTCACCAGAGGCTGAACAGATTGTCATGCAAATTATGGCACAAGTCTGCACAATACAGATGCTAATGTGTGTGAGAGATACTGCACCTTGGAAGTGGGTGTCACTCTTTTAACCAGTGTTGAGCTTTGGGTAAACACAAGCCTTTAAGTTCACACCAGGATGTTGATTCCGTGATCTACCAGACAGAAAACCACAACATTTTTTTAAAGGTCTGTGTGATAAAAATTGATAAACACCACCAATTGACATCACGCAGCTATTCACTTTATTCTGCATCCCTTCAGACAATGCTATCAACTATTTTTTTGTTTGTATGTCATATTATGAAGGTTGGAAGAGGCTACTGTCTGAGAGTGGTCAGTCCTGGCCTAGAATAGCACCAGCACCCCCCAAACACACACACACACACACACACACACACACACAGATCTCTTTCCCACTTCACAAAAACTACACAAACCAGGAGGTCACACTGACTTCCACTGAGCTGCTAAATTAATTCACTCTTTCTTTCTCTCTCTTTCTTTCTCTCTCTCTCTCTCTCTCTCTCCCTCTCTCACTCACACACACATACACACAGACATGCGCACACACACGTGTGCAGTCCTGCTGAAGGAAAAGGTAAGCAAAAATGGTGCTGAATATAGCAGCTGATCTATATACATTACATAAATCAGAATGCAACATAACTGTGTTTTTTACTGTTGTGTTATCTTATTGGAATTGGTTACTGATTTACTGATTTAGTGGCACGTCCTGGTTTTAAGGCATGTGGTGGTATCACCTAGTTATGTATTGGCCAAGGTTGTGCTTGTAGAGTATCTCATCTGTTTTTGGTGCTGATAGTGAGTCATATACTTCTGTATTGGTAAGAAAAATATAGGTTAGTACTTTCTCAAGCAATTTGGTCAAAATGTCCACAACACTACAACAATCATTTCAGTCAGCATGAGCTAAAAATGTTTCATTATCAGTGAATTGCACAGGAGTAATAAACTTTTCAGAGATAGCTGAGAACTGGGGTGGCAATTTCGCACGTAGTCATTTAGCAATCTTTTTGTAGAGTTGCGTGTACATGGTTTTGGAGGCCAAACCAAGCTAGAAGTTCCTGCCAGATTCACAAAAGTTTCAGTAAAGAGATTTCCTGTATTCTCATATATTTCGAACCTCCTAACAAAACAATCAGTTTGGGAATTCTTCATATAAATTTAAAGAGTTAATGCAGAGAGACACATAAGAAACTTTTTTTTAATACGACTCTATAAGCTTTTTTATAAGATTGATCAATCTATCTAACTATCTATCTCTCTCTCTCTCTCTCT
>JAFFST010053938.1:53887-69242 GCA_022414735.1 Noturus placidus
TATTCTTCACAAAAAATTACAGTTTTATATCTTTATGTTTGAGGCCTGAAATGTGGCAAAAGGTCGAACAGTTCAAGGGGGCCGAATACTTTCGCAAGGCACTGTGTATTGAACTTATATTCATATGACACGAATAGTGAAAAACATCCATTAAAAGGTACAGTAAGTAAGATATCTTAAAAAAGAAAAAAAAAACCTTCAGTTCCAAATATTGTCATAAAGTATTTATAGTTTCAACAGATGGGGCAGGATGGTATGGTAAAACAGGAATGTTCTTTCCAAAGTTTTAATTGTAAGTTGCAATTTGCCTTGCATGCAGCAGAGGTCTCTAAAATCAACAAACTGTTATTTTAAACTGATGTGATCAAGAGCTGCATTAAGGAAAATGGTGAGTCTAAAACCTTGGTGCCAGGTTTGGGGCCTCTCTTCTTTGGGATCTTGATAGTTTCTATCTCATTATGCTGATGCGGTTTCTGAGTCCAGTTAGCTGACGTTCGGCCTCTGGGTCTGCCAGGACCTGCCATTGCCCCTTCCAACCATGCAGCATGCTTAACCCAACCCATCTATGACACACACAAAGAGGTGTTTGACATAACTTGGGGAGTGACCACACAAGAGATAGACCTCAATTAATTAATAATTAGCATTAAGAATGAAAAACTCTTAGTTAAGCAGTAAAAGCAGTTATTCTATCCTAAAAGGTTGTTAGTGTACCTTACTCCCAGGCTTGGGCCCTCTCTTCTTCGGGATTTTCACAGGTTCCAATCCATTTCCAGGCTGATCTGTGTGGGGCACCTCCGTAGAGGTGCGATCTTTCTGAGCCCAGGAGCTGCATGGCTTGTTTTTCTTGCGTCCAGGTTTACGGCGTTTCTGGGCTGGAGGCCTGATGGGCGCTGGGGGCATGGGCATGTCTGTGCCCTCCACGCTGCTGTCAGGTAGCGCACCTGAAGCCCCCAGTGGCCTTGGTAAACCCACTGAGAAGATGAGATGAGAAGAACCATGTTTTAGCAAGTGGAGGTAGATTTAATATGATTCATTTAATCTTATTAAGTTAGCACTTTATTCGGCGAGTTCAGCTGCTCTACAATGTAGCATGAGCAGCTGTTCAAAACAGATGCTGTGACTTGCCTAATGCGGTATCACAAAGGAACCATGTGCTGGTTGGTTACTGTCAGGTGATAGGGGAGTTCTAGCTAGTGAGTGAGAAAAAATTTGGATATATTATAAAATAACCATTGTATTGTTACTGGGGGATTTTTTTATCCATTAAACACAAGTAATTCCCAACTATGCACAATAAAAACAACTTAGCTTTTCTCTAACAAAAAACAACAACAACAACAACAACTATTAATTCCTTCTGATAAGAAATTTCCCTTGAAAATGGAAATATCAAGATTGCGGTCATCCCACTGAACCACTAAAATGTGCAAATGCTCTGTTTCCAGAAACTAATTGCTGCTAATGACCATTTCCTGTTTCTCACAAATGGAAAATTCCTTTGTGAACACCAAAGAGAAAGCTGGTTGTTGCCATTCACAAGTGAGGTAGTAGATATTAAATGGCAGCAGGATTTAAGACAAGTTGTGTGTTCTGTGTCATGTCAGGCAGCATCACATACACTCACAGCAGAAAACTGTAGACTGATAAACATACAAAAAAAAGTCAGAAATATTTTGGAACTACAATCAGAAATCATGTGCCGTGATCTGATGAGAGCTAAATATAAAGTTGTCCATAAACACCATCTGCATGCCTGGTAAATATATAGTAGTGAATCACCCTTGCAGCTACTCCTGATGCATTGTTCAACATACACATGGCAAGGCTTTTGTTTTCAGAGCCATGGTGACCCATTTTGGTTTACGCCACTGAACAAAAACATAGTCCTGTTGCTGATGGGCCCTTACACACACAGTGTGTGTGTGTGTGTGCATGTGTGTGTGAGAGAATGAGAGTGAGAGAGAGAGAACATACAGTACAATGGTGTCTACTGTGAAGGAAATTAACAATAAAATGTTATTATGCTACATGAAAAGCACAGTAAATTAAAACAATGATAATAATTTTAAAAATAAATAAACACCCAATCCTGAAAAGCAAGACAGCTGGTAAAAAATGCAGCACAAAAACCCACATACATCCTTCATCTTCTGTGGAGCTAGATTTATACACACCTGTGCAGCCAGCCAGTTTTGCAGTTTACACCAAGCTGAGGAGCACTCGAGAGCTTCACAGACAGGCCAGTTCACAAGCCAGACTGAAAGAGAGATACGCTGTCTGCACTATGGTCTGCTGTGTAGGTGCAAGCGCGTGTGTGAGATTAGGGTGTTACAGGCCCCACACTTCCTTCCTGCCTTTCAGTTTCAAGATCTTCACAAAGCCCTTGCAAAACAACGCGAGGAGAAAGTGATGCCCCGCTTCCAAGCGATGGAATTCAAAAGTGCTGAGACACTTCTATACACACCACACCTGTGCCAACCGTGTGCCAGCACAGGGACACTGAGCATGCGCTGGTGCTGGCAAAATACTGCAGTTTTCACCCTCTCGCAGTCCTTTTCCACTTTCTAACCCTTTACGTGGGCCTCTTTCACTCTCACACATACACAAAACACCATTTGCATACGTCAGCCACACTGAGGGTACAGCATTGACACCTATATGATTACACCCACTTGAGACTGAAAACTTATAAGGCATAGGAAAGACCCTGAACATAAACACACGCAACATCTAACAGTGTTTGTTCTGGACTAATCCTAGTCAGATTTATAACTGTAGGAGTGGCCCATGCTTGCCTTGGCCTGTGAGGTATGAGTACACATTGTATGTCTATCTATTACACACAAATGCACACCGTTCCAAGGTGTTAAATAAAAAAAATTTAAAGAAGCACCGATACATTGTCATATACTGTCACTTTCTCTTTCACCCAACAAAACACAGAACTTACCCCAAAATGACCTAGTGTCCCAGATTTATCTGAGCTCCTTTTTTCACTGCTTGTCGTGAACTGCGAGTCTCTGTCTTTCTCCTGGGTAAAGCTCAGTGCCCCCTGTGTCCTGCCTTTCACCCTCTTATCCACAGTCCCACCCATAGAGCTGGACCACTCCTGTTCTTCCTCCCATCTCTGACAAGGCAAACTACACCCACATGAAACAGTAAACCTCTCACTCTTCCCTACTTTCTTTTCACTTCGCTCTGCGAGCAGGCACCAACCTGAGGCCCACTGCAGGGCACCAAGTGTTGCTCCTCAGTGCCAGCTGGGCAGGTGCCAAGAGCTCATAAAGCAATAACGCCTGCACAAACCCTTGACCATTACTGCTTCAGTCATTTTACTCAGTAGCAAACCAGTTACATATGTTTCACCTCCTGTAACCTTTTCAATATGAAGCTGTTTCTATTTGTTGCATTCAACTTCCGTAACACTGTCAGTTCCTTCTACGGTACGTATCCAGCTGAATAATTAAGCAATCCACCGTGAAAAATAGGATGAGAACTAGGGTAGTAGTGGCGCAATGGTTAAGGCTCTGGGTTACTGATCAGAAGGTTGGGGGATCAAACCCCAGCACTGCCATGCTGCCACTATTAGACCCTTGAGCAAGGCCCATAACCCTATCTGCTCCAGTATTACCATATAATAGCTGACCCTATGCTCTGATCCTATGATCCTTTTCCCTTTGCTTCTGAATGCCCGTGCGGCTCTGCACATTTCAAATTAGCACCAATTCGCCGGTGGCAATTGCTTGAATATATTATTATTATTATTAATGAAAATCATAACAACTACAAAACAGTATCATAACAAACTCGTTATAAAACTTATAAAGCTTATAAAACTTGCTTATTAAACATTTGAAACCGAATCTTCCGACATGGTGTTGTCGGTCAGCTAGCCTCACTCTCATCTTGTGATAAATGAAATCTGACCCCTGCTGATATGTGTTGCAACTCATTCAGCTCATGCTGAATTGAGCAGATGCATTCAGTTTATAATTGTAGCATCTGTTCTCCAACTGAACTAAATGATTTTTATTACTATAAAAAGGCAAAATGACAGTGGGAGCGCGCTGTGGTGGGCAAGTGATGTAATCGGTGTGCGGACTGCAGCAAGCATAGTGACAACCCATACTATCTTACTGTGATGTTAAAAGGAGGCGCTCCGACACAAAATTGAGGAAGGCTGGCATATCTGAATTTGTGTGGATTTGATCACACATGGATATGACCGAACCTTTTGGGAAACTATACATAACATTTTACTTAATTGCTTGTGTACTGAAAAGTAATAAACTACATAAGAACAGTTTTGTTAAGACATTCTCTCATTTCTCTCTTCCTACATAATATTTGAGCGTATTGGTTGTAATTTCGAATTCACCTTATATAATGAAGTTACGAACCGCAACAACAAATGCCCTCAGATCAAGTGAAGAGGTCTTCTGTTCTTCTCTTTGTGCAAGGAAACATGTTGAATTTCCTCTCTGTTATAATTACACATGCACTACAGCTACACCCAATAGAAATTAATCTGTTCGGATGTGAAATGTGCGTGGCTCGGCCCTCAAACCAGTCATTACACTTCCAACGTGGCTCCTTCATCATGTTTCTCATTTGAGCAGTAATCAAACTGTGACTGAATGCTGTCAAAAAACATCATTTGGCACTAACAGATGACTTGCTTTCACACAGAAATAGATAAAAAGGAGACCTTTAGTGCCAGGCGGCTGAAGGTTGTCTCCAGTGAGAGTGCACCAGCCTACAGGAAAAATGTCTCTGGAGTCGTAACGGCAGTAATAGTCAAAAGCTCCCCTCCAGCCATCGAAGGTGACCAGCACCTCCACTCCTCGTAGTGCCCCCACTGTAGCAGGACAGATAAAATGAGGGTTCTTCCTGTCCACTGCCTCCAGCTTCATCCCCACCTGGAAATGATTCTGCTCTGGAGAAGCAGGTTCCTGCTGAGAGGGTCAGGGAAACAGAGACAAAGACAGAAAGAAAATCATTATGGAGGAAAAAATAAAACACAGAATGGTTAAGTCTGCATTTGTACAGCGGTTCTGAAGTGAAAATCAAAAGTATTTCGATCACTTTCAATCAGACTCTTTCCAGTATGACAACAAACCAACATGCTTAATATGCGGCACATCCAAGGAATCTGAACCAGGTTAAACAAACTTTTGTTTGACATCACTTTCTCTTAAGTGTGTATGCTTCAGCAAAGCGGTTCAAGATGTGTGTATCTTGATGTGTAAGTGCAACTGCCACTGTGAGAGAAAATACTTATAATTAATTCACTTAATTTCAACAGGGTAGTCAGTTGCAGGTGATGGGAGACCTTGGTCTGTAACTTTTATTATCTAGCGCCGCAGGGGCCTGTGATGCACAGCCAGTCCATTATTTTGCTGTTACGGTGGTAAAATTCACAACCCACCATTATCAATGTTATAGTTATATAATGTTATAGTTATAGTTATTCCTCTGATTTACTATTGAGTGTTTATAGTTATTAGCCAGTTTCATTTGTCACTTGAATTTAATCCAAACATTGAGAACTCAAAAACAATTAGGTCTATAAATACTGTCCTACTGTTATACTGAACTACTGTATTTTGTCAGTGGAATGTTCAGGAATAAAAACAACAACTCCTCCTCCTCCTCCTCTATGGCTTCAATATTACCAAAGATATTGCTGCAGAAACAGTTACAGGTTACCTGCCTGCAAAACGTTTGCGAGCCCCTGGTCTAGCCAAGGAAAAACAATTTAGGGTAATAATTTAAAACATATGGAAGACGCCTATCAACTGCATTACACCCAGTGCTAAGATCAGATTCAATAAGTTAACTACCAACATTACAGTCAACATCATAAAAACTTAACGTTATGAAAAGGATAGTCATGAAATAATGAAATGCTGTTGTTTTCTACCTTTTTTTGGTCCATTTCATATTTCAATCTAAAAACACAACTCTAAAAATCTAAATATTTTATTTACAAAGCCTGTAACGAGGAGGACGGTCTTCTCTACTTTGCCTATATTAAATGGTCTGCACTTATTATATATTACATTAGGTGCAACAGTGAAAAGCAATCGACACCTCAGACTCAAATGCTGTCACAGGTTTTTTTTTTTTTTACAAATTTATGAAGACATTTGCAGTTTGTTATAAGAAGGAGAATAAGGCTCTCCTGCCAGCAGAAATGTGTGTGTGTTGTATGGGATCAGACAGATACCTTGTGAAAGATGCGTGCTGGTGCCATCTCGGCACCGTTGAGTGTTTTCAGTAAGAACATGGGCCAGGACGACGCGTTCAGACGGAACCCTGGAGAAAACAATCACACAAAGAAAATGAATTACAGAAATCCCAAGGGTGATTGATGTTTAAATGAATGAATGAGAAATGCTGTGCAGACATGTACTGCTGCTCCGAACGCCTAAAGAACACTTTCAGTAGTAAAAGTGTACCAGCATTTTACTCCTGATCTGGATTCTTTGTTTGTAGTGATATCTAGAGGACACCAAATACTTAAGATGACTTAATAAAATTATTAAATGTACTACAGCTGTAAATATCTTAATTTGAATAAGACTAGGTGTATGTCTATGTGTAATCTATGTGTAGACACTAGCCTATCCTAGGGGCATCGTATCAATGTACTGCTAATTCGGTTGGGTGTGAGTTTTGTTTAGTTTAGCACAATTGCTATTTCTGTGGACATTAATGATCTCGACCCAGTCATAGTAAAAACTCAAATGGTATTTCACTGACTTCAAGCAATGGTTTAAAAGTGCAATCCCATTTCTTATAACACAGGATATTTCTTATATCATATAGGTAATGTTGGTAATGTTGAACCTATAAATAATCATGTGAGAATATATGGGTCCTGCTCACCCAGGGGTGGCTGCAGCATGCCTCCATTCTTCTCGCAACTACCGATGGGCTGGATCTCAGACGAGTCCACCAGGCGCCAGAAGTCGTTTTTGTTGTCACTTCCATCGAGGCGCAGCCGGAGACGTGAGCCGGTCAGCCCAACCACTGTGGCGATGCAAGTAGAAGTGGTGTTTCTGGGGTCCTGAGCTTCCAGCTTCATTCCTGCCTTGAACTCATTGACTGGGGGTGTAGTGCTCTGTGGAGAGGGCACACAACATTAACACGCTGCCTTAGTCTCTCTGCAACAACATGAATCTTTCACCCTTTCACATAAAAATTAAATGCACATGCTCTGTGATGTCTGTCTATAAACACTTCTCAGCAAAACTGCTAGACTTGTTCTGAAGCCTGCTCTAGAGCTGTTTGGGAATTAGGCAAGAACACTCACCTGTTTGAAACAGTGGGGCGGAGCAGCTATAGCACCTGTCTCTTTCAAATACTTATCCCAACTGAAGTGGCCTAAGGAGGAGCAATACAGAAAACATTTCAACCTTAGATGCCTAACTCTGCGTTTTCGATGTTACTGCATTGAGACCTGTCTCATACCTTTCAGCTGAGGCTCTGGGAGTGGAGAAAGTAATCTACATTGCTGAGACATGGGTAGTAAAGTTTAAAACTGAAAATCAAATGGGAGTCAATCATCATTCTTGAGCAGAAATTCTGAAATCGGCTGGTCTTGTTGATTAGTAGAACAAAGCTATGATAAGGTAGCTGTCAGTTAAAAAAAAAAAAAGGCAGAAGAAAAGAAATAAAGCTGATATATGGAGACATGGAGGTTAAAGCAAATGCAAATCTGTGATGATTGAGGTACCTTGATACTGTGAGGGAACCCGTGAGGGCCGCCCACTGCGGGAATGCTTGATCCGTCTTCCATCTTTCCAATCGATAACTAATAAAGACAAAAGTCACTATCAGACATATTTCAGTCTAACACACCAGCACACATGATTATATGATTTCTTGAACCTGACACAGTTTAAAAGGCTAGTGATGTACTGATTTGATAATGAGCACCAGTATCAAGTCGATCAGATCAGATCCCTGAACGTTTTCTAATCCAATCCATTTATATATTTTATGCTGTAGGGATCTGTTTTGTTTTTGCATGTGACATAAAGGTGTGTATTTGGACTAGGATCCTGCGGGACATGACAAGAGAAGTCATAGGAATGGCTGGTGATTTTTTTTTTTTTTTTTACTTTCTTGCAGAACCGGAGTTGGTGATCAGGTATGAATCTCAAAGGACAAAGAAGGACCATGTTCTTTAACATGACATTCCTTCACTAATCCTCAGTTATGGTGCGTTCAAGTCATGTCGGAAAGATTGTATTTACGAGTTGAACGCGCATGAACGCCACCGCAAAGTCGTAATTACGAGCGGTAAACTCCGGATTTTCTTTCAACTCCAATTTTCGGATTGGGGGCATGTCAGTAAGAAAATATGGAATCAACAGAGGCAACATTTATAGTTGATGGTAAATTTGTTGAAATGTAATGTTTACTTGTAATAAAAGTAAAATATAAACCACACTACTTATGGGTACGTATCTTTGTCAGGCTTTTTAAAAATTTACAATAAAATTTACGATAAAGTTGACAGTGGCTTCATAAATTGATTAAAAACATAAAAAAGCAACACACACCTGATGCGCATTCTTCATTCTTCATTTTCTAGAAGGAGAGTTAAAAAAAAAACCTTGCTGTATTTTTTGTAGTTAATTAAGAGAAGGTACACCGCCATCTTGCTCCTTCCAAAGTGACTCGAACGCACCCGAGATCATAATTACGACTTCTTAACTAGTAAATATGAACTTCCCAGGAGGAGTCGAATGCACAATTACTGCTTTACTCTGCTCAGGGCCACAGTGGTTTAAATGCCTAAACTTGAATATGTTTTGAACAAGCAGTGCCGAATTATCTCATCTGAAAATATCACATATAGGTGCAAACGATAACAGCTGCACGAGTGATTGAACATGGGGTTAAAGAAATAAAACAGACCTCTAACGTGAGCGTAGGATGGAACAGGTGGTACTGGTATAAAAAAATAATTTTAAAAAAATACCACCTTACCTTTTGCCGGCACCGGTTTTTTCATGATTCGGATATATCTGGATTGTCCTGGTTCACACACAAAAAAAGACATCAGACATGAAATAATCTTGAATCAATCACACGCAGAAGCAAGACTTCTTATGATGAACATTCAGAATGATCTTATTTGTGGGTGTCCAAGACTACCACCTTCCATAATGAATTAGATTTAAGTGAAGTAAAGAGCGTAGGGTCAGGCAAAGTCCAAGGGACCAAAAAGTCCAGAGATTGGATCAATAGAGCAATATTCACAGCGCACTTATGTTATTATATGATGATGGAGCTATAATGTCAATCCAATATCTTGCTAGTACAAGTGAAGGATCTAAACGTTACACATCGCATAATCTAATATGGCTAATAAGACACAATTCAGAACCATGTGCTTATAATCTGTAGTAAACAATAATAACGAACAGCGATACCTTAGTCCTGCATTAGTGTGTGGGAACACGGTGCCTTCACTTCAGTTCCGTTTTCTCTTCCTTTCAAAAGAAGGGCGCCTTTTTTGAGGATGGCGTCCAAATGTAGGCGCCCGGAGTTCCTCCCTCCTTCCCCAGTGCCCCCCCCCTCTCCTCTTCCCTTCTCACTCTCTCTCTCTCTCCTCTTCCCTTCTCACTGTCTCTCTCTCTCCTCTTCCCTTCTCACTCTCTCTCTCTCTCTCCTCTTCCCTTCTCACTGTCTCTCTCTCTCTCTCTCTCCTCTTCCCTTCTCACTGTCTCTCTCTCTCTCCTCTTCCCTTCTCACTGTCTCTCTCTCTCTCTCTCCTCTTCCCTTCTCACTCTCTCTCTCTCTCTCCTCTTCCCTTCTCACTGTCTCTCTCTCTCTCTCTCTCTCTCCTCTTCCCTTCTCACTGTCTCTCTCTCTCTCCTCTTCCCTTCTCACTGTCTCTCTCTCTCTCTCTCCTCTTCCCTTCTCACTGTCTCTCTCTCTCTCTCTCCTCTTCCCTTCTCACTGTCTCTCTCTCTCTCTCTCTCTCCTCTTCCCTTCTCACTGTCTCTCTCTCTCCTCTTCCCTTCTCACTGTCTCTCTCTCTCTCTCCTCTTCCCTTCTCGCTGTCTCTCTCTTCGCCAAGAAAATGACAGACGGCAACGTTATTTTGCTGGGACGCGGCAAGCTAAGCTAAGGCTAAATCATAAACGACGCCCTCTTCAGACATAGTGCACTACATAGGGATCGGGGGGCATTATTTCATTCGCGAGTGTAGTGCACTGTTATAGGGAGTAGGCAGCAATTTGGGAGTCGACCTAACAGGACTGGCTCCAATAAAGGGAAAGCACCCATGAGCTGTTAGTGAAGAACCGTTTTGTTGGCTGTTTTTATTACGAACAGTTAAACAAATTAGTTGGTTTACAAATCGATAATAGCGGAAACACAATCAGAAACTGGATAAAGTGGGAACGTTCATATCGCATATAGTCAAGGGAACTACACGCACCAAAGAGACAGCTAACGTTATTAGCGTCACGTGTCTTGTAAGTTTGCTTTAAACCTCGTCAGTCAGGGCTACCAAACTAAATAACGACACCATAAATATCTATATATATTATTTCCTCTGCACTGAGACACTGTTTAGAAGACATCCTTAGGCAACCCAGAAGTATCCGGTTCAGTAAGCAGTGCGCATCAGTAATATATGCTGGTACGTCACACGCTCGAGGACATTCTCGCATAGCTAGGCTAACAACAACAACCGTTTCTATGAGCTAGCTAAGCGCTAAGCTAACAAAAACCAGTCCACCCCAGCTACGGTACGGTAGCTAGGCTAACAACGGCAATGTCTATGAGCTAGCCTAGCTAAAAACAGACGCCTAGCTAGGCTAACAACAATAGCAGTGCATATATGCTCTAGCTTAGCAAACCTAGAGTATCCCCAGGTCACTCATATAGCTAGCGTTTTCGAGATTATTCCCCGAGAACGTGGTAAAGCCATGTTTACACATGGTAGATATTGTAATAATCGTAATGTGGGTAGGTAAACGTGGCAAGTTACCTCGTTTGAACTTGGCTAATACCTCAAATGTGACGTTAGTCCGCCATGTTTTGTAGTGCGCGTGCAGTGGGTTTGTAGTGAAGGAGGGGAGAGCGGGGTCGCCTGCAGGAGAGGGAGGGAGAGAGAGAGACAGAGACCCTTGTGATTACATGTATCTGTAATTTTACATGTATTAGCCCGTATCAGAGCGAAACATGTGCGTTTGCTGTCTGTTGAGTTTTATTTCACATTGCACATAATTCAATGAACCAAAAGCAAGTCGATCTAGGCATGAATTTAGTTCTGAAGCTGATTGTATTTGATGTGTTCTCACCTGCCCAAACCAAAAGGGAATAAAACAATTTGAACACAGGGTTCTGTTTAAATGGACAAGACCCTAAACACACTTTGACATTGAATATGTTTACATGCACATCAGTGTTCGGATATTAATGGCATTTTGGCAGTATTCTGATTAGTATTGAGTCACGTAAACACCGCAATCCGATTACCTGATTCAGATTAAAACAATAGTTCCACAACAATAGTTCCCCAAATTCTAATTCCCACCCCTGGAATATCCATCCATCCATCCATCAATCTTCAATGTCTGTTTTAATCAGAAATTTGTCACATGTAAAAATTAGTGATGGGAAGTTCGAATCATTTGAATCTCGTTCAGCAAAAAGAACAAATCGGATTTTAATTATGTTCTGCTGAAATGAACTGAATGACTTTCATTTCGTTCAATTCAGCAGAACATAATCAAAATCTCTCTCTCTCTCTCTCTCTCTCTCTGTGTGTGTGTGTGTGTGTGTGTGTGTGTGTCCGGAAATGAATCACTCTAAGACAACTCGTCACGAGTCATTAAGGATTTGTTCAATATGAGCGAATCATTCATGAACGACACAACACTAGTAGACATCGTATTCAGAAAATCCACTGAAATGGGTGCTATCAGATTCTTGGCTGTAGACTAGGTATTTAAGAATGACACCTCGGGCATACATACAACAGCCATGTGTACAGGAATGCCTGTGCACATATAAACATCGTATTCAGAATATGGCGGCAGCACCAATTATATATCTTAAACAGAATTTAATGTGAATGTAAATGTGGTTACCGATTAATCCATTTGGCAAGTTTAAATCTGAATTCTTTTGATTTGTTTGCTATTTGTTTAGGTTTAGTTTTGCACTGTGCATAATAAAATTAAGCAAAAGGAAGAAGTTGAGAGGCGTGTAGGGCTGAAGTGTAAAGGGCTTTTATTTATTACTCAGAAATATGTACAGTAGATGGAAAAAGGTACACGGGCGTTTAGCAAAGTTTATTCGTTTGTTCATTAACCCATTCATATGTTCATCCATCTTCAGTAACCTCTGTATCTTGGTCAGGGTCACGTTGGACCCAGAGCCTATCCTAAATTACAAAAATAACCCAAGCATGAGGAAGATTTTGTATTTTTGTTAATTATTGTACAAAATATTCTACCTGAGTGGTGCAGAGCATGTGGAAAAGGCAAGGGTGTGTAGGGTTCATATAGTATGCCTTGCACTCAAACGGTTCCCATACAATTTTGTGCAGTTCCCTGGCCATAAACCATGATGAACCATTGATGAAGATGGAAAGAGCAGGGTCTTAGACCCCAGGGTCTTGCAAGCTAATACGATAATAATTTATAATTATTTCTAACAGTTGATGTTCACTGTTTCTTTATTTTCTGTAATTGAAAAAGACATTTGAATTCATTGCTTTACCATTCAACAATAATTTACAGAATAATTATAATCAGTAAACAAATACTTGGTCCACCTTTAATCAGTGCTTCAGCAATTCAGTTTCCAGCCTGGCCTTTGAACGTGTAGAAGGTCCATCTCCATGTCACTTTTTCTAATTTGCCTTTGAAGATGTAGTTAGGTTACAATTTCGGAAGTTTATGAAATATCTTTTTTGTGTTTCATTTTGACTTGGGTCCAAATTCTTCTAGGTCCAGAAGGATTACACTTGATAAAAGATAAATCCTATTATATTATTAGTACTATGTACAATGTTAAGAAATTGATGGTGGGATAAAAGTTAAGTCATATCTATTAAATGTTAAGGCATGTATCTAATAGTATCAATGTTTAATTTAGCATCATAATGAAAGGAAACATTTCAGATATGTATGAACTTATAAATTCACGCATTTACTTGATCCGTAACTTTTTTCCACGGCAACTCTCTGTCTGAAGCAGCAGGTACTTTTATAGATGACTTATATTCCTCCAAAAATGCGTTAAAACGTCTAACTCTGCATCGCTGAATTATGCAGCTTGCTGTTTTTCACCCTGGGTTTCCATGGTGACTCCTGAAATCGGTGATCCATAGATAATGTCTTTATGTACTCGCTGTGCGCACGCATTAACTCCTGAACTGACTCCTAACCGGTGTTCTGGAACCAACATACGCAAAGCCGACATAAAGCAAGGTTAGGGTTAATCAACCCAGAGTTCAGGGTTTATGTGAGGGTAATTTAACCCTGCTTTCTGGAATACCCCCAGAACAGGAAAAAAGTGTTGGGGGGTGTCTTGGAATCATGGTCACCTACATAAAAGTGTTTGTTTTTGTTTGCTCTGTCAGAGCATGTAAAGCACAGAAAAAGTTACTTTAACCACACTTTTACAGTTACTGGTCTGAATGGCTTCTGGTTCTGTTCTAGTATAAACATTCATGCAACATTTTAGACTGAAAGCACAGTACAGCAACAACAGCGGACAATAGCGAGTAGCATTAATTACAAGATAGCCAGCAAACATTAGTGATATCTCTAATGTTGATGACAACCTTCTCAAAACAGCAATTGGTATAGTAAATGTTATAAATTTAACCTAGTACTGTGTCTGTATATAAACTGATCTAAAGCCAATTAACTAATTTGAAATTAGAGAAATAGTCCACACTGTTCACAGAGTGCACGGCCATGTTGATTTGATGTCACTCCATAAATAGGGAAAGAACCAGTAGTTGAAAAGACTACCCCAAGTTAGTCTTGACAAGAGTTGACATTGCAGATTGAGGGGGTGTTTTCAGTGGTTTTTCTGGTTACAGGTGGGGAATTATAAAGTTGCAACTTCGCATTGAATGCAGAACACAACACGCAGCACAGCGGATGTACTATAATATATTTTGTAAGTATTACAGTGCAATTGCTGTACAAAATGTAATTGAATGACAGATATTTTTGTGCAATAACTATAGTGAGAAACAGGATTAACCAATTAGGATTAGTTGATTTTCCCATTTCTGCTTGAAAGCCAGCTCACTCCACTCTGAGCTGAGGGATATTTAGGTGACAGCCTGTGACATATTGGAGGTCTCCTACAGGAGGAGAAAAAGAAGGTTAGATCACGTTTTGTATGATACAATACCAATTTTCCATAT
The DNA here is from genome assembly GCA_022414735.1 of Noturus placidus. Classification (NCBI taxonomy): domain Eukaryota; kingdom Metazoa; phylum Chordata; class Actinopteri; order Siluriformes; family Ictaluridae; genus Noturus; species Noturus placidus. Next base: position 68,313 of record JAFFST010053938.1, read on the forward strand.
TACTAGCATAATTACTAGCATTATTTAAATCTTTTTTCCAGTGGAACCTGTCATAAAGGTATTTTATACATATATATACGTGTTATTAACATGGAAAGATTGGTGGACAGTAGATCATGCATTAATGTATGAAATTTTCTGCTGCCTGAAATTTATTAATTTCATGATGCCACTTCATAATCTTTTTAAGCTCTGGACACTTGTGAATTACGCTCAACATAGTTTAAATTATATACAGAATTAGATTGTATTAGATTGTAGATTGTAGAAATAGATTGTATTAACAATGAGAAATATAGTCAACAATACTAACTGAATGCATCAGTGATTATTTCCTCATTTGAAACAGCAAACAGAGATTAGGCTCATGTTTAAATTCCATTTGAATGCTGTTAATCAAAGTGATAATCATATTTTTCTATTGTAATCTGATAATTCCTTAAAGCTTGCCCAGCATGTTGTATTTCCGTAAATAGATTTAGGAGAAGACAAGTATTGACTTGTCAATAATTGTTGCACAGTGTTATTATTAATCCAAAGAAATTATATTTGTTAAATATATAGCAATGCACACCTATATTTACAGTGGGGGAAAAAGTATTTGATCCCCTGCTGATTTTGTATGTTTGCCCGCTGACAAAGAAATGGTAACTCTATAATTTTAATGGTAGGATTATTTGAACAGTGAGAGACAGAACAACAAGGAAAAAATCCAGAAAAACACATGTCAAAAATGTTATACAGTGGTGTGAAAAAGTGTTTGCCCCCTTCCTCATTTCCTGTTCCTTTGCATGTTTGTCACACTTAAGTGTTTCGGAACATCAAACCAATTTAAACAATAGTCAAGGACAACACAAGTAAACACAAAATGCAATTTGTAAATGAAGGTGTTTATTATTAAAGGTGAAAAAAAATCCAAACCATCATGGC
>JAFFST010053938.1:74646-89084 GCA_022414735.1 Noturus placidus
ATATATACAATTGTGTTCTTAAATGTCTTTAAAATGGTTACTGATAAGACTGATTAAAAAAAAAAAATTAAAATGCAACATGACCATGGATGTGTTCTCATTGTTGTCTCCTTGTCTGAGTTTATGTGGGCTCACGTTATCAGGATTTTGTCACCATTCCTCCAGTAGCATTGACAGAATGCCCAATCACTATATTGCCTCTGGTATACTTTGTTTTTTCAGGTGTTTAGCCTTTGAAATTATACTCCAGTTGACATGTATGCATAAACAGACGGTTGACGCATGCGCATTACGACAACTTGCACTGTCCCTCCTAGCCTAGAGTCAGTACAGAGCAGTAAAGCAGGTCTGTTGTTATGAAGGACGACACCGAAGAAGAATCACTACAACACAAAGAACACTGCTCGGGTAATCTCTCAGCATGATTTACACCCATATACTAATTCTTATACTCTTTATAGATAGAATTATACAATATGTGTCAACTATCGAACCTGCACTCGTTTCCGACTCTTCTGTTTATTCCGTTTTTCTCGACTACCTTGAGACTACCTTACCCTGGGTCACTGTTGCCACCTTGTGAACAACTAAATAGTGCAAAAGAATTAAATGTGCGCGCCTTTGTACACGCGGTTAGAAAAATCGGGCGGCATGTATAGTGCACTCTGCTGATGTGTGCACCCGCGCACTCTGCTGATGACAAAACTTGTGTCACACGCTGTTCCTAACATACGCGTAAAAAGTGAAGCATACTTTCTGCTTATCACTGTAGCTTACAGCCACAACATTTTTGTGTATTTTGTGGCTCTTTTAAGACTGAAACACCCTGCCTTAGAAAAAGGTTTATTTTTCTTTTAAAAGTGTTCTTAGCTTCCTAAAAGAGTTCCTCTTGTCTCATGTCACAGAGAAAATGTCAAAGAGGGTTCACCAGAGGACCAGACGGTTACCCCAAGGAAGTGGTGGATCAATGGTTAAGGATCTGGGCTGATTGTGATTTCAAATCTTTTGTCATTGAGTTAGATTTTTAACCCTCAGCTGCTCAGCTGGATCCTCTCCCTCTCTTTCTCTCTCTCTCTCTCTTTCTCTCTCTCTCTCTCTTTTCTCTCTCTCTCTATCTCTCAAATAAAAGACAAAACAAAATTAAATTAAACTGAATAAAATACTAATTGATTAATAAATAAATAAATAAAATAGAAAATAGTGCAAACAATGTACATAAATGTACAAATTAAGGACCGAATAAATTTTCTATATACAGAATTAATGGAAAAGAAGGACCAAATGTGTAAAATTAAGGGTAAAAGTGAATTTACTAATAAAGGTAAGAAAATATATAAAACAATAAAGAAGAGCAATCACAAAAATTACAGGACACATAAGGGCAAGGCAGATCACTCACTGTCTCTAATATTGTGGAAGGCCGAGATATATTGTGCTGCTACTATACAGCAGTCTTTATCTTCTCCTAGTAGGAGGGGGAGTTTTCCACTGTTTGATAGATTGTCAAATGTTTGGTGTGTGTGTGTGTGTGTGTGTGTTTCATTTTGGGGAAGAATATTTCTCGGATGTTTGTGTATTTTGTGGGTTCTTTTAGGAAGTGCAGCTCTATCTCTGTTGTGTTTTGGTTACAGTGTGGGCACAATGTGAGAGCTATGTTTTCCTATGTCTGCCTGTTTCTATTGCTAGGGCGTGTCCACTCTGTACCTTGTCAAGGTGCTTCTCAGTTTTTTATCTGTCACAGTGTACAGTCTGACAGGGCTAAAGCTTCGGACCAGCTGAGAGAGGGGGCTGTTTGCTTTGATCAGCTCTTGGTATTGCAGGGCTTTGTGATGATATGATTGGGAGTCACTGAGTTTTTGGTGTTTCCAGAATTTGATTTCCTATTTCTGTATTTTTTATAGTTAGTGGATATTTGCCTAATTCTGCACTGCATGCATGGTTTGTTGTGTGCCAATGTACTTATAGGATATTTTTTTTTTCCAAATTCTGCATGCAGGGTTTTAACTGGATGTTTTTTTCCATTTGGTGAATTCTTGATTTGTTATTGAGATCCCACACCTCACTACCACAGAGGGCAATTGGCTCAATTACTGATTATAATATTTTCAGGCAAATTCTAACAGTAATCTCTAAAAGATATTGTCTTTTTATGGCATAAAACGCCATGTGGGCTTGATCTCTCAGTTTATTCACTGCAGAGTTGAAGTTGCCTGTGGAACTGATTTTTAGTCCTAGATTTCCTAATTTTATTTCCTAATGTGAATGTGTTGTGTTCTCTGGGATATGTTCTGAAAGGTCATGTTTTAAGTCTTTTTGAGGTTTTCAGCCAGGGCGCATTTCTGGCAGTACTGCTCCAGCAGGTCCAGGTTCTGCTGAAAGGCCCTTTTCAGTGGGAGAGAGCAGGACCAAGTCATCTGCATAGAGCAGGCATTTGATTTCTGAGCTGCAGAGTGAGACCAGGGGTTGCTGATCGCTCCAGACTGCTTGGCAGTTCATTTATGTAAATGTTGAACAATGTTGGGCAGCAGTCCTGTCTCACTCTGTGCTCCTGGGGAAGATATTTTGTTCACTTGTTGTTAATTTTTATTCCACATTTACTTTTAGTGCCACATTCAATGAGTTTATAAAATAATCCTTTGTGCCAGAAAGAGTAAAAGCTTTTCTCTCTTTCTCTCTCTCCACTAATCACAGGGTTGCCAGTTTGATTCCTGGCCCACATGCCGAAGTGTCCTTTGGCAAGACACTGAACCCCAAGTTGCTCCTGATAGCAAGCTAGTGCCTTGCATGGCAGCTCTGTTGGTTGGTGTGTGTGTGTGTGAATGAGAAACAGCGCATTGTAGAAACTCTAAGCTTAAAAGGCGCTATATAAGTGCAAACCATTTACCATTTAGAAACCACATAGAATTTGTAATGGTTATCATGGGAATTGTATTGGTTTTGTATCGGGGCGGCTGTAGCTCAGTCGGTAGAGCGGGTTGTCCACTAATCCATCAACCGTGGGGTTGGCGGTTCGAATCCCGGCCCGGGTGATCCCACGCCGAAGTGTCCTTGGGCAAGACACTGAACCCTAAGTTGCCCCCAATGGCAAGCTAGCACCTTGCATGGCAGCTCTGCTACCATTGGTGTGTGAGTGTGCTCTCATTAGTAAGTCGCTTGTAAATGTAAAAATGATTTCTGTAAAGCTGCTTTGAGACAATGTACCATTGTAAAAAGCGCTATATAAATTGATAAATTATTATTATTATTATTTTAATGGAAACTGTAATGGTCCTTCTGGGTGTCTACTGGTAAACTGTTGCTTTCTATTGTTGGCATGTTATGTCTAGTGCAGTGGTTCCCAAACTTTTCCAGGGCTAGGCCCCCCAAATGGCATTAACATTTGACCGAGGCCCCCCTTTTGCAAGATGTCTTTAAAACACATTAAAAATACACACTTCTGAATATACCCCCCCCCTTTTTTATTAATAATTACATCTTACATATTAACATTACATTACATTGGGAATTGATTGTGTGTGTGGTTGTCTGAGAGTGAGAATTTATTTTTCACACCAAATTGTTGTGCCCCCCCTTGCCCCCTGGCGGCCCCCACTTTGAAAACCACTGGTCTCGTGGATATCATTAAGGACAGACAATGGTAATGGTAAAATACCTTACACCAGCTGCACTATTTAGGCTAGGCTAACACTCAGTACTTATAGTTTTCTCTGCATTTCTTTATGGGAACTCATTTAAACTCAAACCGTGTTCCAAAACGGCGGTCTAAGCTCTGTGGTTGTAATAATTTTAATAATAATTTATATAGCGCTTTTTACAATGGTACATTGTCTCAAAGCAGCTTTACAGAAATATCATTTTTACATTTACAAGCGACTTACTAATGAGAGCACATTCACACACCAATGGTAGCAGAGCTGCCAGCTTGCCATTGGGGGCAACTTAGGGTTCAGTGTCTTGCCCAAGGACACTTCGGCATGGGATCACCCGGGCCGGGATTCGAACCGCCAACCCCACGATTAGTGGATTAGTGGACAACCCGCTCTACCAACTGAGCCCCAGCCGCCCCAAGTTCTACAAAACCCCGGAGTTGTCGAGTACTTCGGTCAGAGCACGAATTTCCAGTGGAAGGTTGACTAAAGATGGCGCTCCCGCATCTGGAGTAACGCGATAGCGGACGGGGAATGACACGCGTCCGGCGGGATTGAGCCGAGAAGCCACGCCCACTCTGTACCACCTGTGTAATTACCCGACAGCGTCGCGCGGCAGTTCAGGTATGCACTTGCGAAGTGGTCGGAAATCATGGAATTAAACTTTTAACGTGGTAGGAGACACGCGGGACACGATGTACACGAGCGAGCGCAGGCGCATGAGCCTTCACGAGGTGAAGAGGAGAAACTCTATTCGGGTTTCGGCTGGGAGTTTATGGCAGGACGCTCTGGCGCTGGAGCTCAGCGCTAACAAGAGCGTGACGTCACCGCGGAGCCGCAGCCGCGCGCTGTCTGTGGTCTATGTTGTCGTAGAAGACGCTTCCGTGGCGCAGAGCGAGGAACATCTCTCCCTGCGGTGTGTTAGAGAGGCGTGTGCGGATTCCCACGCTGAGCTCCAAACCGTCCCGTTTGAGTCTATTGCACACGCCACGGCCAGCACACTGGATACTTTCTACAACGCAGGCAAGTGCAGACACGCTTCAACATCTAGAACCTTCCAGCAAGCTGTGTGAGAATGAGTGCTCAGTGTAAAGGTACAGCACTACCTGGAACACAGACACAAGATTACTCAACTGTTGTTGTTTGCGTTCTGCTGTTTTCTTGTTGATGCAGATGTTGCCATAGTTGAGATGACTGATTCTCTCAGTCAGCCCTCTCTCTTCTATCACCTGGGTGTTCGAGAGAGCTTCAGCATGACCAATAACATCATACTGTACTGCAACAAGCAAGAGACTGACCTGCAGCTTCTCGAGGTGGGTGGCTCAGTGCAACTTTTTGGCACTGGGAGAGAAAAATGACATTCAGCTAAGTATTAGTGTGTATCATATGGTAAAAATAATGGTAAATGGCGCACTTATATAGCGCTTTTATCCAAAGCGCTTTACACTGTGTCTCATTCACCCATTCACACACACATTCACACACCAATGGTAGCAGAGCTGCATGCAAGGTGCTAGCTTGCCATCTGGGGCAACTTAGGGTTCAGTGTCTTGCCCAAGGACACTTCGGCATGGGATCACCCGGGCCGGGATTCGAACCACCAACCCCACGATTAGTGGACAACCCGCTCTACCGACTGAGCCACAGCCGCCCATCATGGGTGTAACCATGCATTCTTTGGAGAGGGGGGTTGTGTCCCCCCCAATGTTAAGGGAATACCAATCTGTTCCCCCCAATATACAGTAAAAATATTTTCTATATGTCCCCCTTTAATGAACCCTGCCAACGGATCTGTCTTTTCTTCATCTATTCTATTTATTTATGTCTATTTCTTTTTAATATATTTCCGTTTGTTGAGGAAAATAGTTGTGCTCCCCCTCCAGTTGTACACTCGGTTGCGCCCAGACTCAACTCAAGTTTGTTGATATATTTTAGCAGCTCAGTCTGTAAGAAATGGAGACAGCAGTCAAGTGTAGAAAAGTGCAGCAGAGGCTACGAGTAACTAGATACATGAATAGTAGGTAACCTTAGTTTAGTATAGAAGGCATCATACCATGTCTTGGTTTGTTCTTAAGAACGTCAATTAACTGTTGATTTTTGCACACCCACGATGTAGGCTAGGCTAACGTCAGTTCCGGTTTTTGACCATTAACGTTGCATTCACTTGCATATCCACCCGCCAAGTTTGTTGGACCCCCTAGTGTCCATACCATGGTTACACCCTTGGTGTATATGCAGGAGCCATTGTTCTCTGTTCATGTAAGATCCCCCTACCCTGCAGATTCACTTTGTAGGTGTACAGTGACTCATTGTGGCTGTGGTCAACATGTGTCCTTAGCCATTCAGACCCCATTTTCCATCCATCACTGGTAAGGTGGTGCAGGTAGTGCTGCTGCGTCACACGACAAAACTCGATGATTTTAATTGAGTGTGGATATTTATTCGCTCTCTCCGTGTATGTGTGAGTTTCCTCCTGGTTTTATTCTCCACCTCTTAAAAAAACATTATTAGCTACATTAACATTGGTGTGAGTGTGTGTTTGTGTTGCCCTGTGATGGACTAGTGTCTGGTCCGTTATGTATTCCTGCTTTACTCAAGCCAAATGTCTGGGACATGCTTCAGATCCACCACAATGCTAACATGAAGCTGTTCCTAAAAATGAATGTTTCCAGGCTAAGGACTCTGCATAGTACTGCTGGCTAGGCTATTATTCTCAGCACAGCATTGACATGGTAGTGTGTGCTGCTGGTACAAGCCGGTTTTTTCCCCCCTTACTTAACTGTGTGCACCTCTTGCCATGTTAGTTAGTTTAGCACACAACAGCTCATTGTTTACATGTACATATCAGTGTTAATCGTCCTTTAGCTCTTCACGTTGTTGACCGGAGATCTTTTTTTGGTTTGAAACTATTTGGTTGGTCACTACTGTTCTGTGAACAGCCCTCAAATAATATCTGTCCATTGGTGGTCCTCTGGCGGTCTCCTTCCAACGATGGACAGGGTATGCAGGAACAGTATGGGAACAGTTGGGCTGCTTTCAGTAATGTTATCTGTATGGTTGGTTTATCTAATAAAACAGCACCTGAGTGCACCCAGAAAATGAAAGTGCATATATTAAGTGTTTTGGTATATGCATTGTGGTGAGTTGTTTATGAAAATTTCATTCCAAAAGTTTACGAATGAATTAATTCCATTATTGCTTGATCAATTGATTGCATATGTCTTACACAGGAGCAATGTGCGAGCTACACCTTCATTGCTTACATGGTGTCACCTCAAGGAAATGTGTTCGCCTGTGATGCGACTCTAATGCGGGGAATCACCGAGATACTGCAGCCTAGCTTTACCATCGAGCCTCTCCTGACCCCTTTAGTGGAGCAGCTGGTGAAGCTGTTTGAGAATGTGCATGTCCACGCAAGGTGGGTAGTAGGGCTTGACCAGGTTTAAAGGCGCTCTATAAAATAAAGATTATTATTATTATTATTTACGTTGTGATGTGACGTTTATTGACCTGGATGTTTTCAAAATTGTGATAATTCCTTTGGAATAAGAAGTCACAGAATTAACAGTACCATTTATCTTAATGAATTTTTAACAATGATAATTTTGTCTTCGACCTTTATTTGATGACTTCTATGTTATTGGATGTGTAAAAAACTCATTTTAGATTCAATCATTACTTTTCCAGACAAAATTTAACGTTACAGAAAACCTGTTTGTATAACAGTAAAGAACGGAACGTATTCTGTAATACTCCACTTTTTTTGAACAAAATAAAAAAGAATGCTGGCTGTGTGACCGTCAAAGTTTCATGATGAACTGTAGCACATTTTCCAAAATGCTTAGAAAAAGAATACTAGCCAATTTCCTTATAAAACTGCACAAAATCTACCTGAGACTACTGGTGCTAACAGTTTTCACACCAAATATTGAAATCATTTAGTGCTGTTTACTGCTCTTTATAGAAGTCTGAAAGTTAAAAAATGTTTAATCTTGTATTCAAATGCATCTTTGCTTTACTGCATTTTTGTTATGAGACTTTTGCACAGTATTGTAACATTTTTAAAATCATGTTAATAGGATCACTCATAGCCCTCAGCAGTTATTCAAAGCAACACAAGAAAACTGAATTTTCTTATTAAACAATGTCATCATCATAAATTATGTACCCCCCCCCCCCCCCCCCACCATGTACTTAGCACACAATATGTGCTTCTACTTAGTAGTTCTCTGTGCAGTTGATACTGTGGATTTTGTGGATGAAAGTATGTGAAACCTGACCATCACACCCACATGTGTTTGTTGCACAAAACCAAAATTCCAAAACCGTGGCCCTTAATATGGAGTTGGTGCCCCCTTTGGTGCTATAACAATCTACAATCTTCTGAGAGGGCTTTGTAATAGTTTTTGGAATGTTGTTATTGGGATTTGTGCACTTTCAGCTACATTGAGAGTACTGATATTAGATGAGGAGACATGGGGTACAGTTGGCGTTCCAGAATTGTTCAGTGGGGTTGATGTAGGGCCGCTCGAGTTCTTCCACTCCAAACTTTGCAACCCATGTCTTCATGAGCCTCACTTTTTGCACAGATGTATGGTCATGCTGGAACATTTTTGATCCTCTTCGTTCCAGTGAAGGGATATTGTAATATTACAGCATATGAATCCTATACAATTGTGTGCTTCCCACTTTGTAGCAACAGTTTGAGGAAGACCCACATATCAGTGCTATGGTCAGGTGTCCACAAACTGTTGTCCATATATTGTTGGTCTCTGTTAGTCTACTTGTCATGTTGCTTGTTCTTTTAAATCTTTTTATCCTGGAGTGCTGATAAAATTCCTCACTTAAACTGTTTTCTAGTGAGTATGTGCACGAATCAATCCGGCGGGAGATCCGAATGGCACGTGAGCGTTTCAGTGGGGAATCCCTGAGCCAGGAGCTGAACCGAATCCAGAAACGCCTGGACAATGTGGAGCTGCTTAGCCCTGATATAGTGATGAATCTACTGTTGTCTTATCGTGATATCCAGGTCAGGCTTTAAACTATGGTCAAGTGTGAATTCTGTGTGCGTGCGTGCCTGGAGATCTAGTGCTAATTTTCTCTGTTACCATATTAACTGGTTTACAGTCTTGTTATGCTGTGTTGTATCCCCTCTCTCTTGCTTACAAATGCTTGGTGAGAACTGGACCATATTAAGATTTTTTTTTTCTATCACTCCTGGTTTTGTTACTGTATTTTGCATGGACTGGTCCCTGTTTTTGATACGAAATCAATATCACAGCTCTGAGTATCAGCCAGTACCCATTACAAGCTTTTGTTGCCAATATTTGTGATGGTGGCCTGCTTTAAGATTTTGTGTGTCTTGTTTCTATGTGCCAGATGGGTATTGTCAGTAAACAAACCATGCATCCACAACATGAAATGTCACTACACAGATTAAAATATTTAATGTCTAATCCCATTCTTCCTATTCTGGATTAATGCTATAAAACTGGAAGTCAAGATTCTGAGTAAATGATGGATGAAATTGTGTCGCAAAAAAGTAATGAAACCGTATTATATCTTGTAATTGGCAAACAAATCAATCACTGTGACAGCCGCTTGTAAAATGAGTGCCTGATGGATTGTAATTTAATATTGGACTCCTTTACAGGACTACGAGTCCATAATCAATCTGGTGGAAACCCTGAATGACTTGCCCATGTGTGCAGTGGCTACACAACCAAATATCAAGTTTCAGTACATATTTGCTCTGAATAGGTAAGCCTTTATATTTACTCGTGAGACTAGGACGTCATAATCATGACCAATCATCTGGACTATTTTTAAATCAAGCATGTACTTTTGACTAATCTGTTCAGGAGGAATTGCCAGGGTGACCGTGAGAAAGCCCTATCAGTCATTCTGCCTGTACTACAGTCAGGAGAGCCAGTGGCCTCAGACGTGTACTGTCTCTGTGGACGCATTTATAAGGACATGTTCCTGAGTTCCAGCTTCAAGGATGTACACTGCCGTGATCAGGCCTGCTACTGGTGAGAAACTGCACCCAGTCCCTATCCGTAATCTGCCTCACATCCCAACTCCGTACAAGTCAAATTGGTAAAATTCCTTTTAAACAAAAGTCAGGATAATCAATTAACATGAGTGAATGGTGAAAACAGCTAGCTTTGAATTCATTACCATTAATAAGTGGTTTGTAGTGGTGGCTTAATTTACCAGTTTTGACTAGAGAATAAACACAGGCTTAATACACAGAGTAAACACATTCTGTCCACTCATGTTTAACTATTGTTTTTGTTATGAACCTTTTTAAACAAACCATGTTGTCAGTTTGCTAATCAGACCAGAGCGTTTAAATGAAATAGAATGTAAAATCTAATGAAGTCTATGAAAACTCTCCCCTTTCTGTACTAATGACCTCCACCTTTACCTTCTCTCTGGTCCCACCATCAGTTTTTCATATGTTTATCAGTTCTATTACAGTATTGTTTTCCCAAGGATTCAGTTCGGTCCTCTGAAATACTTTGCCGGGTCCACATCTGGACCACCGTATTCCAGCGGATGACCCCTGCCCATATAAGTTAGACTAGAATCTTTAATTTTTTCTCTGCTCTAATGAATGGAAAATTATAGTGTTACTGAGCCTACCAATTAACACAATAATTTGGCTCAACCATGTTGTTCATGTGCATGCATGGTGGTGTTTTTTTTCTTTGATTAAGATAAGGTGTAGAAGTGTTTGGAGAGAGCCTTATCTCAGATTATTTATGACCCTGCTATTGGTGATGAAAATGATGGTGCAAATAATGAGTTAGTAGTCTAATCTTGTGACACTGCTCTGTTCTTCAGAAGGCTGTTACACCTCCGTCTTGTGTGATTCTTTATATCCACATGTTTATTCCAAGGTATGGTAAGGCGTTTGAAATGGAGCCCTCACTGCACTCAGGCATTAACAATGTGGTGCTTCTCATGTCTGCCGGCCATGAATTTGACTCTTCTATTGAGCTGAGAAAGATCGGTATGTGTGTAACGTGTATATATATATTATATATACCTTGTATATAACATGTATGTATAACTTGTCCATTTAGAGAAGCAGTAAAGTTTTGGGTTGACCTGATGTCATTACCCTTGTCTGTGTAATTTTTTAAGATTGTTTTTAGTTATAAACTGCACTTGGGTTTGGACATTATAACAGATTTTGTGTATAAAAGGTATCTGATTTCTCTGAAACTGAAGCTGTTGTGTACCATTGTGCCGCCTTCTTTTGTTCCGGGATAAAGGTGTCACTCTCAGCAGTTTGCTTGGTAGGAAGGGCAGTTTGGAGAAGATGCATGATTACTGGGATGTAGGTTTCTACCTTGGTGCCGGTATTCTGGCCAACGAGCACAAGAAAGTAATCGAAGCCTCAGAGAAACTCTACCGTCTCAAAGCACCAATGTGGTGAGTGCCACAACTCATGTCCAGTTAATACTTTCACTAATTCATCCAGGGATTAACGTGTGTGTTCTCTTTTGCCTATTGTGTACTTTCTGGATTTTATTACAGGTATGTTGGATCAGTCATGGAGACATACATTCTATACAAAGAGTTTGCCAAACCGCCAGAGGTGAAACACCCCAAACAGGAAATTGTGGACTTCTGGATGGAGCTTCATGTGCAAGCATGCAAACCTACTCTTTCTACAGCACGTTGCCCGGTATGAGTACAATCTCTTCATTTAAATTGTATTTATTTGTATTGTGCTTTTAACAATATGCACTGTCACAAAACAGCTTCACAGAAATCCGGATGTAGATTTATGTTTAGATCCCCAATGTACAAGCTAGCAGCAAAAACTCCTGAGACAACATGAGGAAGAAACCACAAGAGGAACCAGAACCAAAAGGGAACTCATCCTCTTCTCGGAAACCCCAGATTATGTTCAAAAGATGTTCAGTCTGAACATATTGTTAATAGGAGTCCTGGGATGAGCACAGGACAGTCTTTCTAATTACAGCAGCAGGTCCTAGGTACAAGTCTACAGTATCTAGAGAGATTATCCATTAAATCAATGGTGAGATTTGGCCATGAAGTTTATTTGGGAGGTGCACATCTTTTAAGGTATCTATGTGGGACCATCGACTGCAGCATAAAGTGAATCATGAGTGTGGAAGCTCGGAGCAATGTATCAGGATGAATCGGGCAAAGTTGTGGGCTAAGAATGAGTGACAATGAGTTCTGTAATGGCTGTTATTGCAGGTACTGATCCTTGAGCCCAGTAAAATCTTCCAGCCCAGCATATTGAGCGTGTGTGAGGAGGACAAGAGCCGCACTGTGCAGCTGAGACACGTTACACAACTACAGGTACACACCATGCAGCATGCACTTGTCTGCTCTGCTAAACTTCCCCTTGATTCCATCTGAATGGCACTAGCAGTAATACTGAATTATTAAAAGGGTGTTTAAATAATTAAAAAAATCGAAGGAGGGGAGTTTTTACTGGTCAGTGTGTAAAGTATACCTGATTATCGCAGTTAGCACAGCTTGGGTTTAATCGTACTGTTTGTAACTTGACATATTAGTGTGAAGTTTACACCCAAGAGGCTGGAACAGTGCTGTGTATAGGTTGTTGAACATGAATATTTAATGCTATTGGGTGTTACTTAACAAGACGGCAATCATAAACCGGCTGTATCATCTCAAAGTATACACTTTTTTTCATTATGTAACTAGAATGTGTTTCACCATGCTGCCATTTTATGCCACGCATATCAAATGCTTTGTACACTTTGTATTGTCTGTCTCACTAGATACCATGTGTGTAAGCATGCATGTTGGTGTGTGTGTGTGTGTATGTGTGTCTTCATTCGCATACGTGTTCATTCGTTCGTGTTCACTTATGTCTTGCCGCATTTAGAAAGGCCTACATGAGTGGACATTCCCTGCATCAGCAATTCGTGGAGTGAGGTATGGACACCTGGGTCTCTCTCCCTTTTCTCTCTCTCTCTCTCTCTCTCTTTCTCTCTCTCTCTCTTTCTCTCCTTTTTGTTTCTGCCTCTTTCTTTCTCTCTGTCTGATTCATTTTTTCATGTGCACATTCTCTCTCTCTTTCCTGTTTCTGTCTGTGTGTCTGTCTGTCTCTTTTTTCTGTCTCTTTCTCTGTTTCTCTCTTTCCTTTTTCTGTCTCTCTCTCCCTGTTCCTGTCTGTCTGAATCTGTTTTATTCCCCTGATGGTTACTGCTCATTTACTGATTTCTTTCCTTCTTTCTTTCTTTTTCTTGTTTTTTTTTTTTTTTGCGCTATTTCTGTAGTTTCCTTTTTTGTGACTTGGGCATGACAGTCATGTTGGCTGCAGGTCAACATCATTGTGTACATTCCTCTTGGATTTTTTTTTCCATACAGCATTCAGAACAGTAGCTTGCTTTCTTTTTAGCTTCATGTTTGCAGCACAAATCTCTTGGTGGGTTTGGCAGCTTGTTACCATGGTTCAGATCTGATGAGCAACTTGGGAAACAGGCTCACAATTATCCCTCCATACACAGCAGTGACAGCCAAATTATTGAGTTTTCATGTTTGATTTGCACAAGCAAATAAAGTAATATTGGAAGAGGCATTGTTAATTATTGAAGTCTAACAATCTATGGACCAGGATTTATTTATGCTCTTAAAATGGATGATTGCTACTTGGACAGAGATTTTTATTCTGTATGTGATACATACACACACACGCACACACACACACATATATATATATATATATATATATATAAATATAATGTGTGTGTGTGTGTATATATATGTATATATGTGTGTGTGTGTATGTCATGTTTCACTTTTAGTGTCTCTAAATTTGATGAGCGGAGCTGTTTCCTGTATGTGCTTTACAACTCTGATGACTTCCAGCTGTGCTTCCCAAGCGATCTGCACTGCAACGGGTGAGTGCCAAAGAAAGCTGCAACGTGGGACTGTAATGTTCTTCTTGTATGTTTAAGCCAAGATCTGTACTGTAAAGTTGACTTTGTTTCTAAGATTGAGCCAAAATATATCAAACAGGAAAATTCCACCCATCATTGTTCTTTGTAACTTTGGCCATGTCTTGGTGATGAGAGACTTTCTTCTTAGAAAGTGTTCTTTGGCCTGATTTAAAATTCAATGTCTTGTGCAACTCAATGGAAATGTGTTAGCCTTTTTTGGGTTATTTAAACAATAACTAGAAAAGGGTTGTTTCCATGATAAATCATGTTAATGAGTTATTTATTTTAAATTATTCTTTTTGGGTTTCTGTTGTGCACATGCGAGTATGACTTTCTTTACTCAGATTCTGTGAACTGGTGAGCTCTCTGATCAGTCAGGGAGAAGGTGCAGGGGATGACTCCAGCTTGGAGAGTGAAGGTCTGTTGGAGGTCAGTACTAACTTCATAACATTCATTATCTCCTTACAGTTGAAGCAGTGAACAATGTAGCTGGTATTGTTGTCAAAAATATAGTTTTCCGCAGTATCAATACACCGATCCCAACTGCGTTTTCTTGATCTCTCTTCAACTCATCACCGCTGTGCCCACATAGACCAGCCTCTTCTCACTCACTCACTCACTCACTCACTCACAGTGCTGTCTTCTCGTCTCATTATCTCCGGTTGAATAGCATTTTGTTATGCTATTTGAAAGATGGCACAGCAGTAGTGCCATTTGGAAATACAGTGCCTTGCGAAAGTATTCGGCCCACGTGAACTGTTCGACCTTTGGCCACATTTCAGGCCTCAAACATAAAGATATAAAACTGTAATTTTTTGTGAAGAATCAAAAACAG
>JAFFST010053938.1:126367-145319 GCA_022414735.1 Noturus placidus
AGTGTCTTGCCCAAGGACACTTCGGCATGTGGAGTCACCCGGGCCGGGATTCGAACCGCCAACCCCACGGTTAGTGGATTAGTGGACAACTCGCTCTACCAACTGAGCCACAGCCACAGAGTTATAAACTCTGAGCAACGTTCTCAATCTGGCCAGTATGTGTTTTATTTTTAAGAAAGTTTCCCATATTTAGATTCCTGAGAGCTGTCAAAACATGAGAGAATGTTTGGTTGTTGTTAGTGGCATATTTACTTGTAAATATCTTGGGCTTAAAGCTGATTTCACAACGTAATCACAGTCCAACTATGAAGTGTAAACAAATACTAGCATGCTAGTGAAGCTAGCCCTCAACAGAAGCAGTTGAGGTCCAACAAATAAAATAACATATAGGAATCCATATGGTGAAAGTGACTATACTGTGTGATTGACTCACGGTTGGCACTTATTGGGTTCAGAAGACTAAAACCAGCTAAAGAGATTGTTCGCAAAATAGCACACATGTTCCAGCTATTTAGCCAAAACAACTTGAATAGTTAGTAGCTAAATGTTGGCTACACATTCTGCATGGTGATTAGTTAGTTTGAATTTTTTTTTATATATTATAAACATAATCCAACACTTGATGTTTTTATGCAGTCAATCAACATATTTTGAATTTGTTTCATGTTCTTCGTTGGTTGTAACTGTAACATAAATCCTTGGTGCTAAAAATGTTTTTGCACAATACCACACACATTGGCTAGCAGAGTTAGGTATTGTAACGCATTACTGTAATCTAATGAATTGTTCTGATGATACATTTAAAATGTAATGCGCTACATTACTGTATGTAATTTGATTGCAGTTACTGATGTCAATCACATTACTTGTGTTTCAAATTCATTGTTAAGAAAACAGTAAGTAAAATGCATTAAAAAAAAAATAAAATAAAAAATTAGGTTTTGCACAGCTGCTGGGGAGGTAACTTGGCCTGGGCATTGGTTGATGTAGCCCCGAATAATTCTCCACTTGGAATGATTTGTCACGGCATAACTGAATGTCAGTAAAAGAAGTTGATGGTGTAATTTTATACCTTCAGTGAACGGAGGCAAGACCAATCAGACAGTGTTTACAGGAAAATATGTGGAAACAGTCTTATTGGCTGACGGGTCTCAATTCTGCCAAGCCCTAGCCCACACAATCAGTGTGAGGGGGGAAAAAAATGGATCTACACCATTGTTTTGGTGTTTTTATTTTAGTTATTTATTTATTTTTTAAACCAGTAAAGGGGTTGAAACTGAAAGTAGCATCCTCTGATTCTGACCAGGAAAACAAGGTGTGTAAATGTCTATATGACTTCCAAGTTAAGTGAACATGACATGAGCAGAGCATGAGGAAAGATGATGTACTTTGTAACCCATACAATGAGAGTTTAGCTGTGCCTCCCCTTGGCTAGTGACACCAAAGTAGTCTAGTTAGAAAAGTTTTATATTTGATCAGTCTAGAAGCTCTACAAACAGTGATTGCACCAGAGGCAAGTTTTATGATAAACTTTTTCTGATCGTGCCATACATCGACGGCTAAGTTAGTTCAGCGTCCATAAAAGAAAACTTGGGCTACTTGGTGATCTGGAATAAATGCATGGAGCAGAATCCGGGCTCAGCCCCGGATGATTAACAGTCCAGCTAATGCCCCTGGCAGCTGCGTCAGTTAATGAGCATGCGCTTTAATGAACCTTTTGTAGTGCATTTGTATAGTTTTGATAGGTTTCTAAAGTAAAGTTATTAGTAATCTATTTTTGTTTTACATGCAGTAATGTAAACAGATTACAATTTTAAAGTAGTAATTAGTCATCTGTAGTGGATTGTTTTTTTGAATAATTATCCCAACAATGTTTACTAGCAAATATGAGCTTCCGTAGTCTATAAAAGTTCTGTAGTAGTAAAATTGAAAGGAAATTTCATGCCATTTTCTTCCACATAGTCATCAGCATGTACGTAGGTTAAGATGTTCCTCTCTAGCAAGATCAGTCTGTAAGAATTTAGCAGATTCATGACCCCAGGCCGATCTCAATTTTTAGGCACGAGCTTCACAAAGGGCTTCCTGACACTGCTTTCACATGTGAGCTTTTCTATGTAAACGTTTCCGCTCTGACTGCACTGTGAATGCAGTAAATCAGGCATTAGGTCTACCATTCATGGACCAGTGCTGTTTTGATAGTTGAACTTGAGTTAGTTGTTCTTTCTCAGATGAGCACATGGTGAAAACCGTGTTTTGGGAGGAGAGAGAGAGAGAGAGATGCGGTAAGGGACGGATGCAGCCTGATGGGAAACAGGTTCTGTTCTGCATCATGCTGTTTGCTTCCTGCCACCTTCCTTCTGTCACTCTTGAGGAACTGCATCTTTCAGCTCCACAGCACACTGAGCCTTTACCCTACCAACAGCAAGCAGCAAAGTCCTTTTCAGCCGTTAGCAGCACTCGGGCTCCGTGAAACGGACATTATTCAGTCGCCCCAGGATGTATTGATTTTGTGATCGCAGAAATGAACGGAATATTCAGAGGAACTTGCAATTTCAAAACTATCGCAAATTTGGGCCAAAATGAGTCCTGTTATGTCATCACAATGCACATTTCAACCAACGCCCTCTAAAATGTAAAACAGTTTCACCAAATGCAGTTAGTTTTCTGCAAGAAACCCACAAAAACTCCAAGTTGCAACACAAATTTCGAAAACAGTTGTGGCAAAATCGAGCATTTTTCTGCAATGATCACAGAGAACTCTCTAAAATAAAGACACACGGGAGTTCTTGCTATAGTGAGATCAAACTATTTTATTTGATAAAACTCACTTTGGTGCTGATATGGTTTGGTTAACATTTCTTTGCTAGCTTAAACAACTTTTACACTACAGCACCGGTGAATTCTCGATTCTGATTGGTCAGACAGTGTGAATTTCTTTTCTGACAGTAGTGCTAGCGGCAAGACAAATTATAGGTTTATATTAATGTTTGTTCTATGTTATCATGCATGAGCCCTTTTTAACAAATTGGGGGAAAAACCATGTGGTATTGGTGATATGCATAAAATTTCTCAAAGCTGATGTTTATTTAGCATTTTTGAAGGAATCTTAGATTTTTTAAACTGCTTAGTGCTTTGTAAAAGTTAGAGATGAGGCTTTAACTTTAATGTCTGATGAAGTAAAGCACCCTGAAACTCTCCGCATTATTCAATGTGTTGATGTAATTTCCACTGAAACAGGACGTCAGGTCATGACACATAGTGTGGCTCCTCCCCCTTTTTAAATAGCCAATAGTGTATAGCTTACCTCATAGCTAAACCATGCTGACAGTTAGTACCATGGATGTTTATAATGGTTGGGGTGGGACACTTCAGATTCTGATGATTGGACAGAAAATCTGATGAGAAGCTGAAGTTGTTCAAAATTGTTGATTCATATTCGTGGTAGAGAGCCTGTACATTTTGAAGGCATATATCTTCTAAATTTGAATTTTGTAATTGTTTTGGAGCACACTAGCTTATAGATAACCTTAAGGCTAACATATTCATACTAAAAGCCACAAAACTTCAAATTTGATTTTATTATTTTTTAATAGGACAGCTTTGTGTTTGTGGTTCCTCTGTGTCATGACACGCTAACTTTTTTTATTCACAAATGTTTCCCCAATATTAAATGTACCCTTAAATGGATAAAAAGTACAACATGTTAAGTGTAGCATGATTATTGCGATTTTCCGTGCTGTGAGCGGAAGAAAACTCATTGGGTCGTGCTGTTATTGGGGAGGGAACATTGTATTCTGCTTCACATCGAGCCACAGAACATCACCCGTCATAGGATTATTTTCCTATCTCAGCATGCCCCATGTGATTTATTCCTTATTTATGTAAAGAAACTTGTGTAATATCTGGCTTTCAAGGACTGCATCTGGCCTACAATTCTGAGCTGTTTCACAATGTTGATTGCTCTTGTTTAAAATAACTTTGGTACTAGATTTTATAGTGCAGTTCAATACATACACTTAAAATATCAGGGACATTGAGCCACTCCGTTGCAAATCTCGCCTTTTATTTACAGATCTAGGGGAAAAAAGAGGCTAACATCTTATGAAGATTTAGATAATCTGGGGAAGGCAAATTTTGCCTTGGAGCTACTTGGATGGAACCGTAAGCTTTGATCATCCTGTAATCTGTACCCACGTGAAAATAATATTTATGGCTTAAGGAAGAAACGTCTGCCTTTGTTATCCAATTTTGCAAGAAATAACCTGCAAGAACATGTAGGCTATTTAGGATTAGAAAAATCCTCTTTGTTGGAAAACAAATTCTTGTTCTTTCCAGTGTGCAACAAAAAAAAGCTCACCATCCAAAAATGCGCTCTTTATTAATCACTTCTCTATGGATTCCAGTTTAAAAAGTCGTAACAGTTCTTAGCAGGATTGTAACACCTGGCTTTGTGTTTGGTTTAGAAACCATTAAGATGCTCATCATTAGGTTTCTGCCTGTTTTTTTCAATCTATCATCATGCTTCCTCCAGCCATCCATCCATCCATTTATTGTACTCCTTATCCCCCAAACCCGGGGTTGTGGGGGAGTCTGGAGCCTATCCCAGACGGGGACTTCCTTGACAGAGGGGCCAGGACACAGTCACACAAGCACTAAGAAGAACTTAGAGATACCAATTAGCCTACAACGCATGTCTTTGGACTGGCAAAGGAAACCGGAGTACACCGTGGAAACCCCCGAAGTACAGGGAGAACGTGCAAACTCCACCCAGACAGGGCAGATGCGGGAATCGAAGCCTCAGTCATGGAGGTGCAAGGGAAAACTTGCTAACCACTAAGCCACTGGGCCCCCCCATCAGGCTCTATCATCATATTGAATAGAAAACATCCCATAGAGATGAAGAGTGTCAGTGGGAAGAGGTAGCCGCAGAAGCAGTGGTAACTCTGCAGAGGTTGAGTGTGTGTTTAGAGAGGATCACATTACCGACATGGTGCTAGTCTTTAGCACCCAAGCAGCATTTAAATCACATGCCGTCAGACACTGAGCTCTCACACTCCCACACACACTCACACTCATGCCAGACTATGGCTGCGTCCGAATATCCCTACTACACAGTAGACAAAAAGCAGTATGCCAAAGGAGTAGTATGTCCGATTTCTCAGTATTCATAAAACAGTAGGCATGAAAAATACCCGGATGACCTACTGCTTCCGCTGAGATTCTGCAGTATGGAAGCTGTGGATACTGCGCTACCCCATAAGGGAACAGGACTGAGAGTGGAAGAGCAGTCAGAACCTGCACTGTGTAGTACGTCCGGATTGTATTCGTGCTTACCACTTGTACTGGTCAGTTTGTACTGCATCAATGACTGAGCAGTAGATACTGAATCAAATGCAGTAGGTCCTGTCACAGTATGTGATTTTGTACACAGCCTATGACTTCGTTCACTAATGCAGTCATGGCTTTCAAAACGTAACACACCCAGTATGCAGTAATTAAATTATTCTACCCACGCTGGTTTTGACTCTGCAAAGCGGTTAGAGTGTCATGGGGTGATCACGTACCCACTTATTCTTTTATTCCGTCTCGGAGCTGCTTTCATGGAAGCCAGGATGGACTATTTTGAATATAATGCAATTTGTACATGTCAGACACTTCCATATAATTTTATTGGTTTAAGGAAGATGGAGCTTTGCTTTTTAAATCATACTTAATATTTGTGTAATGTGTTTGGGGATTTCTTGCCGCAGCTTGAGACAAACTGCACTTGACTTCAGAAAATGAACAAAAATTCAAGAAGACCTTATCAATCATATGCTTTTAGCCTCAATGACAAAATGTCATTCACCATTGGACAGAAATGAATAATGGCCAGTTACCATGTGATGGATTTCATTAATTGTTCATTTTGCAGTGCAGGACACTTTTGAATATTATGTTGTGGTCCGTTAGTTAGTTAGGGTTTAGTGGGAATACATTTCATGATTATTTTTAACCTTCATTTTACATTGTAGCCAGTAAAATGACGAGTCTGGACTTCAGAAATAGTTCTAAATACCTTTTTAAAAATAAATAAATACATTTTAAAAAAGTCAAAAGACATTGGTAAAACACATTTTTTTTTAAATACAGCTTTTACAGTTTGCTCTAAATAAAATGTGTACACAGTTGTCTTTGTTCTCCAGTTTAATGTTGTAAACTGACAAAAAAAAGTGCAACTGGACACTATATCCTTTCAGTTCATAATTAATGTTAGTAATGTGATTTGGTTTCAGTCAAAAAGGGGAGAAACACCGTCAATAATTGTTTCTAATTTTGTTGTGTAACAGGTTTGCAGTAGTTGCACTAAAAAGCCATGTCTGGGAGACTGATTATACTAAAGTGGTAGCTAGTATAATGTAATAACATTTGGCGAGGTGGTTAGCTAGTTAAGCGTTATTTAGTTATGTGTTATCAAGTATTTCTAGGGTCCTAATTTCATTTGTGTTTAACAGTGTGCTGAATGCTTGTTGTGCTCTGCATGTACAGTATCTCTGAGGATGTAGTGTCCATGATAAGGTCTAATTTCAAACGTCAGGAGCTCCACTTCAATTCCCACTTGGCTGAGGTTGGAGGGAGAAAGGGGAATTCACAAACTGTGTATTTTGAAGAGCGGTTTGCAAGTACCATGAGGCAGACAGTCTTCAGACGGTCAGCAGATGTATAATATTAGAGCTAGTCCAGCACATCTAAAGGTCACTGTGTTTATAAACCTCTGTATACATATAGTCTTGCAAGCTAGATATCTCGTTTTGTCAATAAATGTGGCCAAGAACTATCTATTATCACAGAAAAAGGCACTTTAACTGACATGGCAGATGAGCAATTACAGACTTGCTCCTGCAAGAGTATCTCGTTTACTCAACAAGTGCTTCACACAAAACTCTGGGTTAATATTTTCAGTAAAGTGACTACATCTTGTTCTGAAAGGTTTGTTCCATTTGTGATGTTCTACAGAGTTTCACCTGCAAAGTTTTTTTGTTTTTAACTAGTGCAAAGAATTGCAGCAAGCCAGTCAGATTGTAACATGGGAGATCCTAGCCCATGGTTGAAGGTTGTAGCCAGAAATGTGTACAAATGATACGAGGCTTGTGATTTGTAATTTTTGATTAAAAAAAAACTTAACTTTGCATGCTTGTTGCAAGGTTTTTACTGTTGCAAGACATTTACAAGGCCATGATCATGATGATCAGTCCCTCCAGGATTTTGCGATCGCAGAAAGCAAAACTCTGCAAATATTCAGAGGAGCTTTGAATTTTTCAAAATTGCTGCAAATTTTCTGCAAGGCCAAGACACGTCATGTGACGTCATCACAATGTGTATTCAGCTCATGCCGTCTTTAATTCATGTGCACAAAAAACTCAGCAGGTTGCTTCACAAATGTTTGAAAAAAGCCTCAGCAAAATCAAGCATTATTTTTTTTTTATTTTTGCTGCGACAATCACCAAGAAACCTCTATGTACAATATAGACTTCAGCCTGTTATTCATTATCCAGTCCATACAGGATTTCAGTCATCTTATTGTGCCAAATCTGATCTCTTGTTCTAAAATGGCCACCTCAATTCATTAGACCTGTTCTCTCATCCATTGTCTGATCTCATATTCTCAGAGTGAGGGTCAGGATCATGTCATTAGATCCCATTGGTTTATAACTGATCTGAATAGGCTGGATGATGTCAAATAGCTCTGCGGTTGGGTGTGTTCCTCTGCAGCCCATAATTAGGCCTCGCATTCTGGGGCTCCCTCACAACAACAGGGTGGAGCGGCAAAACCAAAGCAGTGGATTTAAGATCTTTGCACACTCTGCGATTATATGTTAGGTGTTCACATAATGTATGTTGACATTGCTTACCTAACGGTCTGTCTCTGAGCATTTTTGCAGACAGTTTGCGGTACGTTTGCCGAGAATTTGTTTTTCAGTTATTGTTCATTTAATTTGCAATAGTTGATTTTGAAAAAAAAATCCTGTAGAACTTGATGCAACGGATTAAACTGTGGCTTTAGCAAAAGTGTGTTAAGTTCCTGAGAATACCGGTCCGGTTCGGAATGCTTGATAGTGTTTGGATGCACCTACTTGCAGTCATTTTATACATTTTATGGCCCACAGTACATCTTGGGGACTGAGTTTCATGAACAACTACGGGAATGCGCTTAAGGAGTTAAAAAAACAAACAAAAAAAACTATTTACCGTATTTTCCGCACTATAAGGCGCACCTAAACGCCTTACATTTTCTCAGAAATCAGCCGTGCGCCTAATACTCCGGTGCGCCTTATGTGTGGACTGAGTTCCAAAATCTGTGAAAATGTTGTGCGACTTTGGTTGGCATAACAACCGTATGCGCCTTATAACACGGTGCGCCTTATGTATTGGTCAAGTACAGAAATAGACCCCGTCATTGAGACTGCGCCCTATAATCCAGTGCGCCTTATAGTGTGGAAAATACGGTAAATGGCAAACACAACTAACAGTTGGAGACGTGATCTTGAAGGAAAAAAAAAAGACTAAACGTTCCTAATGTACCTTTTTTATTTCCAGATATTCATAAGTTTATGTGCACATCATAATGAAGTGACTGAGCTGTGGAAAAACCTGTCTAACAGAGCTATGAATGGCATCTAGCACTACATGATATTTCACTCATCCCAGTGAGGTCACTGAGAGAATCTTCTGTTTGTTTCTGCTTGGAGCTCCAGTCATTCTCTATAGAAAAGATCTTCTTTTACTCCAGGAAAAAATACCTTGCATTTTTTGCAGTCATGCCTAATTAGTGGTGGACATCATGAATATATTTGGAGATTTATGGGGAAAGGAAAAGCAGAAAGATTTGGTTTCCTGGAATTTATGACTACCGTATTTTCCGCATTATAAGGCGCACCTAAAAGCCTTAAATTTTCAAAAAAATCGGCCGTGCGCCTTATGTGTGGACTGTTCCAAAATCTGTAAAAATGTTGAGCGACTTTGGTTGGCGTAACAACCGTATGCGCCTTATAACACGGTGCGCCCTATGTTTTGGGCAAGTACAGAAATAGATCCCGTAATTGAGACCCCGCCTTATAATCCGGTGTGGAAAATATATAATGAATATATAGAAAAGATATAGCCTTATAGTGCGGAAAATATGGTAGGCTAAAAAGTCGTAGCTATCATAATGTAATAACTTTTGGCCAGGTAGGTAGCTAGTCATAGGCTTTCTAGCTAGTTACGTATTAAGTCTGGTTAATGTCTTATTTTTCTCTTTATATGTTTAACATCGGGACTACATATTGAGTTGTGGTCTTGAGCTTTGCGCTAGATTTTATTTTGCTTGGTATCATTACCGCTTTGCTAATAGTGTAGTGCAGCAGGTAGCTGAATTCAGTGTGTGTAACGCTGGTTGTAGTTACGACATAGAGGTGTGTCACACCACTGTGTCTCATAGCTACATATCAAATGAAACCTTGCTTTGTTAAAGTCAGTAGGGTGAAAGGCTCGTTTTCTTTCTCTGGTTGTTGACTCTATTTGTCTGTCGGACGATTACAAAACAAAAACTAATACCCTCGACACAAAATCTGCTTGTCCCAGAGGCTACAGATTTGTTACTCTACAAATTTATTTTTGAAAATATAAACCTGGAAGTGTGATGTGGTGACTGGAGATGTGGAATGCAGTCATGTTGATAGGTTTTCTCCTCCACTGTACACAGCAGGTGGTCTGGTCTGATGAATGGAGGCTTGATGTTTTTCAGCTATGAACGGATCACGCTGTGGCCAGACGGTTACTCAGAGTTTAACACACCCGTTTACTGTGGGCAGTTAAATATGCACACACATGCACACAGGTCCTAGGTACCTAAACACTCTCCTTCCCAGAGCCACTCAAATATAATTCTGCAAAGGCATACACTGGTGTCTTTTTTTTTTTTTTTTTTTTTTCTTTAAATTTTGCCATATTTTTTAAAATACATTTTTAAAAACCAGCTAATGAGTGATGTGATAACAATTCTCTTTCTCTCCCTTCCGCACTCTTGCATGAGGGGCACCCTTCCTCCTTACATCACCCATCCGGTCTGAGGGAGAGGGGTGTGGGAAGGACGATGAGGTAATTCATTAGCCTCTCAGTCCTGCTGAAATGAGATGCAGCTCTATTTTTTTCCCTCGCGCTCTTTTCTTTTTTCTTTTTTTCTTTTTTCCCCCTCTCCTTCCTATCCATTGATTTCACAGACAGCACTCGCTACTGTTTCCGACCTCCGATTTGTCTAATTTCCAATTTTAAAGAAAGCGCATTAGTGGACTCTGGAGTTCAGAAGCAGTGCATGTTTGGCATCACTGTTCGGAAATCTCAATTTGGGCAGGGTTATTTATTTATTTATTTGGCAAGATCGCGTTTTGCATTTAGTAAAAGTCTAACACACATCAAATCAGAAATTGACACAGCGGCCGTATATATAACTCTGATGGAAATAACGACTAAACAGAAGTGCCTCATCAAATTTATTGTCTGATCAGATTTCAGCATTTTATCTGCTGTGTAGATTTTTCCCAACAGAACCTCACTTTCAGTCTCTTCTACAGAATTAATTAACATTCTTCAGATGTCTGAGGCTGAATGAGGAATTTAACTATCCAAATGTGATTTTTAGAGTGAGCTGTGATCTTAATGATGGGTTACATTATTAATCTTGTTACAAGTTTTAAAAGGGAAAACTCTGCCTCGAGTGTGTGAACTGCCTGTGGATGAGTTCACTTCTCTCTGAACAAAGCAAGAATTATGACCTTGCCATGAAGCACAGCAAGATAGTGTTTTCAGTTAGTCTAAATTACCCCCCCCCCTCGCTCTCTCTCTCTCTCTGTGTGTGTGTGTGTGTGTGTGTGTGTGTGTGTGTCACACGCCCATAGTTCACAGTTCCTCCCCATTATGTACTCTTTCCACCAGTGATTGCTTGCTAACATGGAGGCTTTTTTTCTGACTCAGCTGCTGAGTATTTCCTTTTATTGATGAAATAGATGGATACATGTTTGTGTGTTTGGATTGGAATCTCGGCACTAGCTGTTTTTATGACCAAATGAGCAATTATGTGGCTGTGATAAGAGCAGAGATTTTACACTGACTTTATCATGTTGTAGAACAGGTGCATTGTTCTTCCTCTACAGTTTGATCAAAGTTGCACCACAGGGGGAAAAAGAAAACAAAACTTTAACTGTTGGTATTATTTTTTTTTATTGCAGACGTGCATTCTCAGGGGTGGACAAATGATGAATCATTAGCTATCTCACTGGGCAAGTGAAACAGAGTGAATATTATGTAAATGTAAATGATATTCATGAAATAAATCTGTCATCAGGAACTGATTTTACAGTTAAAGGGGAACAGAACAGAAATGTTCTTACTAAACAGACAACAAGAAGAATTTGTGCCTGGCATTATTTTTGCTTTGAAAAAACCAATCTCACCATCATGAAACTTTGCAAATACAATATGCTGAAGTCTTACCTTTTATAGATAATATCTGATGGAAACTTCACTTGGAATGGCCTCAGGCGGTTTACTCTATTCTGGTTTAAAACTTCTGCATGAAGAGTTTTATTCTGATTGAGCTGTTTGATGGATTTACTGATTGTTACACTTTATGTAAATGTAGTAATTGTCAGTCCATTGTGGGACAGTCTAGTCTGTAGTAGGGATGTCATGAGAACCGATACTTCGGTACCAACGTTCTTAAAATGTGACGGTACTTGTTTTTCTACAGTAGCATTAGTACCGTTTCTAATGAAAGTAACGAGGATGCAATTCTTCCGGACCTGAAGGGTGCAGCAAATACACGCAAGTGTTTTATTCGGTCCACAACTGGTAAAGAACAACCACAACTACAAGCACACAGGAAAATTTGCAGAAGATTATCTGCGCCCCGACTCGTTGAGAGGAAATGTGGTATGGAAGTACTTTGCATTCGAGGCAGATGACAACAAACATATAATTGATGCTCTGAAGCCGGTGTGCAACTGATGCTATCGTTCATTTCAAACAAAGCGTGGAAACGCCTGGAATTTGGAGAAGCACCTGAAAGAAGGTCCTATATTATGTTTGTTTGAGGCAGCTGGCATTGTGGCCATGAAACCAATGTTATGCTCCACGAAATGATAGTCAGTTATTTGCTAACAACGCTAACACATTGCAATGAGATAAACTACCTCTGAATGGGCCACCATGCATCGCCATTCAGCCCGTGTCCTGTCAACTAAATGCAGCCTAAGGCCATAAATATTTATTGTAATGTTCATGCTTTTAATAAATCTTTTTGGCTTGCCACCATATCAGTGTGTCTGTGTGTGTGTGTCTGTGTGTGTGTGTGTGTCTGTGTGTGTGTGTGTGTCTGTGTGTGTGTGTGTGTCCACTGTTGCCTTCACTCATTGTCAGACAGTGTTTGATAGACTGATGAATAGAACCACCTCTAGTGAATTAAATCTCTCATTAAAGATAAGTCTTCTGCTTAAGGTTTAGGATGAAATTACATTAATATTGAAATCTGGCCTGCAGAACCAGTACATTGCCTTGTACTTTGGGAGACAAATCTTTCTCCAGGTCCCCTGCTGTCTCAACAGAACCTGGTATGTTTGGCTTTTAATCATTCTCAGTCGAGACATTATCTGACATGGAGGCATATTAAATGTTTTCTATGCAAATGTAAGATGTTTATATATGCGTGTTTCAGAAACTACTGCAGAACCACCATGTTATCAAAATCTTCAATTCCTCAGGCCAAAAAAAAAAAATGCTTGCTTGTGTTCAGTAGTGTCTCCAGCCACACCTCATATTCAACAAAGAAAACAGTATCACTGTGCTCAGAGGATAATCTCTCTGGACAGACCACATCATGTTCTTATTATGAAGGGTTCACTATAACATTGTCACATTAGGTTGCAACAGTTCCGGTGCTGGGAGTGTTGAGTTTTATTGGGTAATTTTATGGAAAGTATGGAGCAGTATTACTTACAAAACAACGCCTTGTTTTATTTCTGTACAGTTTTACTAAAATGAGCCATGTTTATGTTGGATGGTATTGAGGAATATTGAATGTAACGAAGGTCTTTGCAGTGCTTTATATCCGAGATCTATTTTTTTTGGGCTTACATGACTGAATAAGAGCGAAGGGTTTGGTAGGATTGTCTGAGAAAAGTAGACTGATGCCATATTTCTTCAGATTATACAGGGTGTCCCAAATGTCTCCATGTTTGCCAGCCCCACGTCGGCTGTACCTTACTTAGTGGATGTTCGTGGACATATTCACCTCTGTTAGTCTGCAACTCTTCCAGTCTATTAGAATTTGTTAACATGTTTATAAACGTGTGTGTGTGTGTGTGTGTGTATGTGTGTGTTTCCTGTTAAAGTCAATCACAACCTTGTAACCTTTTTTTTTCCCCTGATCCGGCCATGAGATGATTTCAATACTTTCTTTTTTTTGTCTAAGGGCTAAATTGAAATAATAATATATAAACTAAGTGTGGAAAAATTTTGATAAATTTTTAATTTCCCCTATGTATGGAGCCTTTTGTGACACCCTGTATATTCAGAGACTGTTAACACTACCAACAGTACAATATGTGTCTCTCTCTCTCGTCTCAAGGCATTTTGTGTATTGATTTGGACTTGAGTCGCAGATCTGATCTTGGTCTCTATCTTTTTACATGTACGATGTTTGACCAACAGTAATTTCTTGTTCAAGAAAAAAAACTTTAATCACTGGCAATAATGCGAAACTGACCCTGACTAGTAGAAGTTGATCTTTTTTTTGGCATCGACTGTTTAAGGCTCAGCCAGTCCGGGTCTCGGATCTAGGATCTGCTTCTTATTTTTATTATACACTTCCAGTCAAAAGGACACACTAGATTATATATGCGCAGATGGGTGACGAAAGGTAAAACCATATAGTGTGTTAGTAAGGTGTTGGGCCTCCGTGAGCTGCAGAACAGCTTCAGTGTGCCTTGATGTAGATTCTACACGTCTCTGGAACTGAATGGATGAATTGGAATGACGGGATGAACATGATTCTTTGAGAGATATTCCCTCAGTTAATGTTTTGATGATGGTTGTGGAGAGTGCTGTTGGAAATTTCCATAGTTGGCTGATTTTGTTGGGTTTTTTTGTTTGTTTTCTTGGTGTATTTGATAGATTTTTGAGTTAACCCACATTTGTTCTATTAACAGAATCAGGAAATTATCAATAAAGACTAATGTAGCAGGATTTTTGTGTATTTCAGTTTGTTTTTTCATTGTTTGACAGACTGCTTTCCACCTTGTAACATCCAATGACTTAAATGCCTTAATTATGAGGATGAGGTCGTGACTGGTTCTGCTTCTTCCTCTTCTACTCTGCTGAATTAATGCTAGAACTCTACATAAGTTCACTACTGTTCCTCTCCAACTTGCTAAGTTCTGCTTTGCTGGTTTTCTTATTATTAACATGATACTTGTTTTGATCTTAGAGGAAAGCAATATGCTTTGTTAGGTTTTAATGTTTTATTTATGAGGACAAGGTCCTCATCTATCTAATTTTCTACTCTGCTGAATCAGTGCTGGAACTGTAGAGAAGACACACATGAGCCAAGCTGGTAAGTTCTTTATGCTGCTCTTTGTGCTTTCTGATGTCGGTGATCATGTTAATGTGGAAGGAAAGCAAGTCGAATGTTGTCATCTCTACTGAGTGTGATCTTGGTGCAGTGATTTGGCGTAGTAGGTTAAAAAAAAATCCGTGAAGCATACACTGGTGCAATGATGGAAAACCAAAAAATTCTAGCCATTCTCAAAGCCCTCATTAAAGCACCTTGGTGTTTTTCTATGTTTAAACGCCTCCGTTTGTATCTAGTTATTCCTCTTTGTGGCGTCTTCTTACATTCTCTTTTCCTTTCTCGGTCAGATTCCCCCGAATTACCAGACGTGAAATCTAATACAGCTGCATGTGAGGTGTCAAAGACCCCTTCAAAGAAGGATGCTGAACGTCGGGCTGTCACTACAAGACCAGACGTCATTCCAAAGTCACCTGGAACACCCAGTCCCCAAAATAAAAAAGGTAACTGTGCAGTCTTAATGGGTGTTGGAAGTTGTGGTTGTACAGAGTCATATTCTATTAAATAGTTTGAACATTGTGAGTGAGTTTGAGTACAACAGTGTCGCAGCACATGTAGCATTGGCGTCTCACAGCCTTCAGGTTCCCTAGTTTAATCCTGAGCTTGGGAAACTGTCTGTGTGGAGTTATGCATGTTCTCGTCACATATTTTTGGGTTCCCTCCAGGTCCTCCAGTTTCCTCATGTCTGCAATAAGCATTCTGGTAGATGGATTAAGGATAAAGATGAATGAATCAATGAATGAATGATTAAAAATAAGATAAGATCAACTTTATTGATCCCACACTGGGGAAATACGCTCATTACAGCAGCTCAATTGCACCCAACGCATTTAATCAAAAAGCGTGATAAGTCTAGACTTGGTTCACATAGATCTGCTCTCCAGCCTGTCTCCTTCACAGTATTTTTTGTCATTGGGTTTCATTCAAAAGTCCCGAAAAAAAAGAAAGGACATTTTTAATTAAACCAGAATGTTTTTTATTTGTACAAAGTTTTCCATGCACTAGCTGCTGTAAGTGCAACCATAATTAAATTGAAAGATAATTAATATTGACACTTAATCCATTGACTGAGGTGAATGGTGAAGGCTAATGCTATTCGACCTAGCATGGCACCAGCTAGCTCAGTCTTTAGGAAAGGACAAGCAGTGAAACTCCACTGAGCATCACATTTCATTATCCCGTGCCATATCCCGTGCCATATCCCGTGGATTTAACTCAACCCTGTTCTCAACCATGTTTATACAGTAGCTTTGTTTGTTTAGATCATGCTATTGATGAGTTTGGGTTTGAAAGGAGAAGCCATGCATTTAATACATTTTTCTTCCCTCATATCATTTTTCTCTTGAAGTTCATTGATTTAAAGCTAATGCAAATTCACTCATCTAGGCTCTTGTGCTCAAGCTATAAGTGGATTTCATAACTATATCCAGGTTTCAGGATCAGCACCAAGGTGTTGGAATTTAACTTGAAGCAACACTGTGGCCTAGTTTGTAGTGTACGATCTAGCTTGAACAGTGGGGGAAATAGATATTGAATGCATCAACATTTTTTTTTCAGTAAATATATTTCCAATGAGGTTGTTCACATGAAATTTTCACCAGACATCAGTATTAACTCAAGAAATCTGGAAATATAAAGAATTCCCAACATTGAAGTCCATAAATAAAGTTATGTGTAGTAAAGTGGAATGACGCAGGAAAAAAGTAATGAACACCCAAAGAAAAAGCAGTTCTCCAAGGCAAGGTAAAGCAAGGAGCCAGCTGAAATCCATAAGAAATTATACCCCCTGTCTGTGCAAATGAATAGGCCAAATTAATTAGGCCATCATGTCATCTGCATGCAGTGAGTGATTTAGATGAAACTTGAGCTGTATGTTTGATCACAGGGGCTGTGACTATTGTGTGTCACGGTTATAGCGCCACCAATTGGCATCAGGAAGTCACTTAAAACAGACTTTGCAATAGTCTTCTAAATATTTACTCGAATAGCTTCAAACTTGACCCGAATATTGCTGAGACACGGCCCATATAAAATTGTAAAAGGAGTCTGGATATCTTGGTGTCGTCGTGGTAACGCTTCAAACATTAATACTCTTTCTTTGTTTATTTTGGTGTTTTACTCTACATCACTCATTTCACTATGAATTGCTTTCTTACACCTATGCTACGCCTATATGTATATGTTATGTATATATGTATGTGAGTGTGTGTGTGTGTGTGTGTGTGTGTGTGTATATATATATGAATAGATGAATAAATAAAAACAAACCTAAAACACTAATGTTAATGAAAATCCATCACAGGAATTTCCTTGTCTTTCTTTCTCTTTCTATGGTTTATATGATAAAAATGTGTTGTGCCAGTAGTGATCTATATTGGGTGTTCTATATTTTCAGTCTAAAATGATAGACTAATTAATATTTAAACACGTTTGATTAATGAATATTTCAAATGCTTTTAAATTAAAAAGCAATTTTAAAGGATTTTGACTTCCCTATTGTAACACAGGAGCCCGCTGCTTCTCAGCATTTGCTGTTTTTGGGTCAGTCTGCTTCTTTTTCTGACTTGGACTCAGTGACTCATCGTGATGAACATAGTCTGCGCATCAACTCTTGCAGCTCATGGGACTCTTCAGCTTTTTTTGTGTGCTATAAAAAGCAGCCAAAGTGGAGCACCAAAGGAAAAAAAAAACCTGTCTGTAGTGTCTTCTAGTGTCTTGTGTTAATCATTTATTACAAAAAGGGAATCAATTTATTATTTTTTTTCTGTTTCTTTTAGAATTGAAGCCTGAAGCTGTTCTGTTCTTTCCTTTTCTGAACTGGTGGGAACAAAAAGAAAATCTGTTTCTCCATGTGATTTTTATTAGGCATTTGACCCATCTCCTAAACACCTAACATTCACCTAACTTGATTAGCTGCAGGAGGTTTGTATGTGGCTCAGTTTCCAGTTAATACTAATTCAGCCACATAAAGCCTAATCTGTCGTCCCTCTAAAACCAAAACAGACAAAAACAATGTGATTAAGACAATGCGATTTGTGGTTAAATAACTATTTCAGTCAAAAAGTAACTTGGATTTCTCTGACCTGTAATGTAATGTAACATTTGGCATCCCGAATTTGCTTCTTTAGTTTTGTGCTCGAGTTCTAAACGACCATGACGTTTTATTTTGGGCAAACTACATCTTTAATGTTCTGCTTCCTGTAACAAGGTGCATCATGAGAATAATTTATATCCGACCGTATTGCAGCTACTACAGGACTGATATTTACTTGAATGAACAGCTCCTTTGGAACATAGGATGTGGGACAGGTTTGTTTCTGTTCTCATGTAAGGTGCAGCTGCAATAAAAGTTGTTCCCTCACCAGCATCTCTTTTACGCAACTTGTCCTTTTTTAAATGTAAAACTCAACAATTATACATCTTTCTTTGCTGAACAGCACTTTTTTAAAACCTGTTCATTAGATTGTATGGAGCATTTAGCATCCAAATGCTATAGAAACATTAATGTATTCCAATGAGCACATCGAGCATGTTGTTAAGGTTTCTTTCCTCCAAGTCATGCAGTTGTACAAAACTAATGTTCACCTTCTGCCCAATCAGATTCGAGAACTCTGCTGCACCGTGGTACTGTCAAATGGTACTATTGGAGCACGTTTGATTTTTATTTTGTGCACCTGTGTGATGTTGACTATTTCATCCCAGAATTTCCATGCCACCATCATGGCTATAACATGAAAGCAGAAGATTCCTTGATTACTATGGCGATGCCAGGATCATGTATTGACCGATGCTAAGCTTTATAGTATTGTTTTAAAAAAAAGCATAAATGTGAATATTTTTATTTTAGCAGTGTCTCCGACTTTAAATGGATAGCTCAAGTTAGTTTTAGCGGAAGTTATGTAGTATCGGCTGCAAGGCAAATCATAGGTTTACAGTGGTGTGAAAAAGTGTTTGCCCCCTTCCTCATTTCCTTTTCCTTTGCATGTTTGTCACACTTAAGTGTTTCGGAACATCAAACCAATTTAAACAATAGTCAAGGACAACACAAGTAAACACAAAATGCAATTTGTAAATGAAGGTGTTTATTATTAAAGGTGAAAAAAAATCCAAACCATCATGGCCCTGTGTGAAAAAGTGATTGCCCCCCTTGTTAAAACATACTATAACTGTGGTTGTCCACACCTGAGTTCAATTTCTCTAGCCACACCCAGGCCTGATTATTGCCACACCTGTTCACAATCAAGGCATCACTTAAATAGGAGCTGCTTGACACAGTAAGGTCCACCAGAAGATCCTTAAAAGCTACACATC
>JAFFST010053938.1:145970-161518 GCA_022414735.1 Noturus placidus
GACAAACATGCAAAGGAACAGGAAATGAGGAAGGGGGCAAACACTTTTTCACACCACTGTATATGAATGCGCTGGTTCTAATATGCTATTGTTTCTATAGTAACCGCTAGTTCAGCGGCATGTATGGCAAATGCTCTACATAAACTAAGCTTGATGATAAATTGATTATCATTTAATTGTTTTGTGGATTTTTCTGTAAGGAGATGTTAATATCAGGTTTGTGGAACAAATCTGGGATGTCAGTGCTTCATGAAAGTGAGTAAGGGTTCTGATATGCGAGAGTCTTCAGGACCGAGGAATTTGCATTGTCCTGTTTACATGAAAAGCTGTATTTGTTGTCTTTTCATTTTCGGGGGGGGGGGTGCTAGTGATGGAACGGCTGCTGTAACATGAGTAATAACAAGATCTAGCTTGTTTCTTAGATGTTCCACAGTGATTATAACTGGTGAAAAGTATGTTGTCTGATGTGGTGTTCTTTAATTAATAGAAGAAATTGTAATCGATGGTGCATTTTTGAGGTGCTGTATAAGCGGAATAAAAACGTTTTGGGATTTGCTCTTCTAAGAAAATAATGACCTTCAGGATGGCATCACCACTCTGTCGTTGATTTATTTTCCTATAACAGCATGCTCAGTCATGTTTTCATTCCTTCCTTAGTGTGTTAAGCTCCTCTGTGGAAATGTGGTGTGAATGACGCAGCACTGAGAGCGGAGCCCGTCACTGCTGCCAGCTCCTGTGCTGATTTTCAATGTTTTATAGCACTGCAGATGTGAGTCTGGACTCGTCTGCACAATACCTCCTCTCATCGCTCTCTCACTTCCTCTCTGTCATGCTCACGTTTCCTGTCTCTCAATTTGTCCGTCTCTAGATGCAGTGAAGCTGGATGACCGGCAGAAGCTGGCGAAGGAAAGGAGAGAAGAGAAGGCTAAATCTCTTGGTAAGTGAACTGTGGTTTTCAAGAAGGTGCTGCCTCCTACTGGTTGTGTGAGAAGAGCCTGCACAGTCATTCAGCAGTTTAAGCCATGTTAATGAATTAATCTTTTTTCTTTTACTAATCACCCACATTTAGCTGGTTTTACTTGTTTTCAATCAGTATGTCCAGTTTATCTCATGAAAGACCCCACAACGTTCATATCTCAGTATATCAGACAGTAAAACGAAATCATACAGGTTGTTTTTTTAATGTGTCTTTAACACACCAAAAATCCCTTCTTGTATGAAACCTCCCCAAGGATGTGTGTCTGTGTGTACGTACATACATACATAGCAGCACTGCACTGCTTTGCATGATTGACAGGTGCTCTTGTCTTCTCTGTCTCACTCTCCAGAACAACGTGGCCAGGTTCAAGGTAAGTCCCTCCCTCAGTGTCCATTGTGGTGGTGGTCATTAGTGTTTTGGTTCACAATCAAGAGCCTGATCTACTTTCTCCCATTTTGGATTCCTTCAAGTATTCAGCTGTCTAACATACTTTTTATCTCTAGACACTCAAATCATTTCCTCTGTTTCTCTTCTCTTCTTCTGCGAAATCCACAATTACTGGTCATCTTAATAGTAGTAAGGAAAATATGTTTTCATATCATTTACTAATGATCCTTCTCTGGGCTAAGCAACCTTTACTTGCTCAGTAAGGTAATCATTTTCTTAATTTTTGTAGAACATATTTAGTTGTGTTTCTTCATACCATTAACAAATGCAAATGGTGGATGTACTTCTCTGTGCAACCTTTACAGTAGGAGCTGAGGACTGGGTGAGTTTAATATAGAAAATAAGAAGTCTGAGAAGGATGTTTGAGTCAGTACAGATTTATAGATATACTGTATAGTACAAGAGTGTTTTAGGGACAGAACCAGGAGGTACATGAGTGCACCAAATTTGGATTCTTTGCCACACAACCACATGTGATTTTGTATTTTAGTTTTGTTTTTGAATTGCATGAGTGTTAATTTCAGTATAATTTACTGAACAATCTTGGTCTTGGAAAGACCTCTCATATCCAGACTGGCTTGGCTGAAAAAGATCTGAATCTGAGTTGTTTGTTTGTTTGTTTGTTTGTTTGTTTGTTTTTTGACCTTTTAATGTTGAAATTAAATAACTTGGTGGTGTTCTTTCCATACACATGACTACATTATTATTATTATTATTATTATTTTCTTTTCTATTGATGAGCATGGTAGATAGTAAGTATATGGTGACACATATATAATAATAAAACTCCAAATGTAATATTTTAGACTAAATGAGGACTTGTACAGTTCTACACATTGTGTAGGACTACTCTTGTAATTTTCTTGGGGGATTTTAAATGAACTGTTACTCATTTTGTATGATGTGTACCTTTTTTTGCTTTAAGTATAGAAAAGACATCTAGGTCATTAAATTTTTTAATTAGACCTACTGGTCGACTAGTAGTAATGAATAGTTGTGCAACCCCTTAATACTATATATGCTATATCTGTTTATCAAGTATTGAAATTATATAACAGAAAGAAAAAGATTTAAAAAGTCACACAATTTTATCTTGTTTAAACGTTCTTGCAGTACCATGTGACCCCCCCCCCCTTGTATCTGAGATTGAGACCAGCTGGCTGGATGTACAGCCACTGTGCTACGCTATTGAATTGTGAATTCTAGATAGTGTGAGCTGAGTAGTAGGTACTGAGTAGCTGTTTCAGTATAATTTTTTGCAAGTTCGTGTGGGCCAAATAATATGATTCAGTGAGCCATAATTGTCCCATGGGGCTTGAGTTAAATATGTGTTGTAAAACCTTGTGAAGTCTCGTACAGTTGTACTTGCATCGGTGGAAAATAAGCTTGCGGCTAAGGACATTTTCTATCATTATAGTTTTTTTAGTATTTGGTTTGGCTAATTCTTTGTGCTAGGATTCACATCTGATATAGTTCAGAGGATGTGGATGATCTCATGCCATTAAAGACATATCCTCATAGGTCAGGGGCTAAGAATAATGTCTAGCTGTTAGAGACTAGTTGGAACATCAAGTTGTTAAAGCAAGAGACATGGCACACAATTGTTTTAATTTGTGGTACTTTAAGTGTTTAGTAAAGAGGTAGGGCTTTCGTATTTATTTGAAGATGGACAGTGACTACTGTTCAGACAGCCAGGGGAAGTTCATTCCAATACGTGGGTGCCATGACAAAGAGAGAGAGTGGTGTGAAGCAGGGTGTGATGAGTGTTGTGAGGTTGGTCTGTTGTTGGTTTTGTAGGCAAGCATCAGTGTTTTAAATCTGATGCGGGCAGCTTTAGGAAGCTAGAGGGGGGAACGTAGGAATGTCATTTGGCTGCATTCTGGATCCGTTTCAGTGATCAGATAGTTTGCAGGAGAGACCCATCTGGAGCATGTTGCTTTAGTCCAAACTTGACATGACCAGGGAGTAAAGCACCTAAATGGTCAGATCCTTCTGATGATTAATGCAGCACAGTAGACTGAGAAATGTTGATGTTGCTTAGATGTTGAAGAGATTTTTGTTGAATACACTTGTATTCAAGAAAACCTGACAGTTTAAAGTACAAGTTTAAGCCCAGATAGTTGTCCACAAACAGGACTGTCTTTTGTTTATGACTGTGAAGCACTCAGTCCCTTTCTGCCCATGTCTTCCTGTGCAGCTGCTAAGAAGTCTGAGTGGTTGGAGAAGGAGGAACGGGCACGGCAGTTACGGGAGCAACAGTTACAGGAGCGCAGGAGAAAGCTGGAGGATCAGAGGCTGAAAGCTGAGAAGCGCAGGGCTGCTCTGGAGGAGAGACAGAAAAAGAAACTGGAGAAGAACAAGGTGAGGTCTGCTCTTCTGACATCCAAGAGGAACCATCCTGATATATCTACAGAACTAGGTGTTGAGGACCTGGAATAACTAACAGGGATATAACTGAGTATGGATTGAACTCTAGTGCAGTTGTTTGATATTCAGTAGGCACCATGTGAATGAGTTTTTAAATGTGTGTGCGCGCATAGGAGCGCTATGAAGCAGCCATCCAGAGGTCTACAAAGAAAACGTGGGCTGAGATTCGTCAGCAGAGATGGTCATGGGCCGGAGGCCTGAGTGCCAGCTCCAGCCAGAGCCAGAGTGAGTATTACAGAGGCTGGTGTAAAGATTAGCACTATTTGTTATTCTTTTGAAAGAAAAATGAAAAGCACAGTTGGATAAAACTCCTTCTGTTGAAGCTGTGCTCTCTACAACATACAAGAGATTTTTCTTCTGATGTTGTTGAGTGAGGTACAGCTACAGATGAGCTTAGGAGCTTCTGATCTAACCATCTACAATATTTGCCATAAAAGACAAAATAGTGAATTAGATCAGAGACCCACACTATGTAATCCATGCATGGCCTGAGAAGCACAGAGATTGTTGCTAAAATTGTATTTTTAGACTCCACAGGTTTCTTAAATTGAATTTGCCTCAAGATGTCTTTTCTTTATTTAATATTTGATTAATTTGATTCAAGGCCAACTACAAGGATGTGCACTCAACATTGCTGTTGTTGGATATTCTATATGCATTAATAACGCATTTCTTTCAAATTTAAACAAATGTATCAACATTCTTCAGAGAAGAATCTGCAAATTTATATGAACTTTTCTTTTTTTTTGTAATGATAATCATTCAATAATGCTTGAAAGAATATTCTATATTTCTGCATAAATATGAACTAAAACATCAGATTTTCACACAAGTCCTAAAAGTAGATAGAGAACCCAGTTAAACAAATGAGACAAAAATATTATACGGTTATTTATTTATTGAGGAAAATGGTCCAATATTAAATGTTAGTGGGAAAAATATATTGCTTTCTGTATCTGGTGTGACCCCATTGTGCAGCAATGACTGCAAATAAACATGTCCGGTAACTGTTGATTAGTCCTGCACATCAGCTTGGATTAGTTTTAGCCAATTCCTCAGTACAGAACAACTTCAGCTCTGGGATGTCGGTAGGTTTCCTCACATGAACTTCTTGCTTCAGGTCCTTCCACAACATTTCTATTGGATTAAGGACTTTGACTTGGCCATTCCAAAACATTAACTTTATTCTTATTTAACCATTCTTGGTAGAATGGTTCTCTTGAGATTCAGTTCATGAACAGATTTCCTGACATTTTCCTTTAGAATTTGCTGGTATACTTCAGAGTTCATTGTTCCATAAATGATTGC
Source organism: Noturus placidus (assembly GCA_022414735.1). NCBI lineage: Eukaryota > Metazoa > Chordata > Actinopteri > Siluriformes > Ictaluridae > Noturus > Noturus placidus. The sequence continues at coordinate 151,132 of JAFFST010053938.1, forward strand.
AAGCTCACCTGGCCCAGATGCAGTAAAACGGGCCCAAACCATGATTCTACCACCAGCATGCTTCACAGATGGGACAAGGTTCTGTTTACCTTTCTCCAAACATAACGCTTCTTATTATCATCACTCCATAAAACATTTTTCTTATAATCTTCTGACTTGTCCATGTGATGTTTAGCAAACTGCAAAAGGGCAGCGATGTTCTTTTTGGAGAACAATGGCTTTCTCCTTGCAACCCTGCCATGCACACCATTTGTTATCCAGTGTTCTCTTGATTGTGGACTCATGATCATTAAAAACATTCAAGCACAATGGAAAATACAATTATTGCAAGCAAGGGGTGTGCAACCAAATATTACGTGTTATTTACTTTAAGACTATCTGCTCCAATACTTTTGCTCAGCTAAAAATTGGAATGGTCTTTAATTAAAGGCCATGTTCAAAGTTGTTTATCATATATAACGCATATAGAAATATTAGGATATGAAACGGAAATTCTGACCGTCTCATGTTCATCTTTTGATCTCAAACCCAACTGTCTTCAATGTATAGAAAAACTATTGAATTGCCCTTTCGGTTCCAATATTTTTCAAGGGGAATGCATATAAAATAAAACTCGGGTTACTCAAAAAGTGCAAATTCCTCAACCTTTCTATGCAAATTGCTATCATTAATTGTGAGAAAACCGACTTTACAGGATAAAATAATGCTGATTGAAGCATCATTGACCTCTTTTAAGGCAAGTATTCCATTTCAAGCCACATTCTCCTGCAGAAACGCCCTTTTTGATTTTTCTGTCCCTGGAATGTTTCTAATCCTGTGCTGTGTGTCCTTGTGTTCTGTGGATAGCTGATTGTAAAATTCATCCATTAGTGTGATATTAAATGGGTAGGACAGCAACGCTATTTTATACAGCTTGAATGTGCATATAAGTAACAAAAATTCTGATCATACTGTGTGATCCAAGATCTTTGTCTTCATGCACGTGTTTCATATAACATGTGAAAGTGTTATAGTGCTCAAACTCTGCCTGGAAATAATCTGCTATCACATATTGCATGCAATCAAAACTACTGTTTCCAGATTTAAAAAAGGAAAATAAAGAAAACACGCATGAACCTGACTTATGTGTTGTGCTGATTATAAACATGAAGAACACTGCTACAATTCAGCAGAGGGGGTTAAGGGTTTTGCTAAAGGGCCAGGAGTGGCTGTTGCTTGTGGTCCTTTGTGGATGAGATTGGACAGCCCTGCCCAAGAGAGGTAAAGGTTAAACTTGACCCTGAAACACATGGAATGTGTTTATATTGAAATATTTGTGGTGTTCTTAGTGATTCTGTATTTTAGTTATTGCTATGGCTAGGCTAAGAAATGACAAACATGATGATGCATGAAATATGAAGCTCTGGAACTCTTTGTTTGAGTAAAGTGTACAGATGAGATGATTGAGTTGGACAGAATAAAGAACAAAGCACTGCTGCATCTTTAGGTAGAGATGAGGTAAGGGCTAAATCTCACTGACACCACTGTCCGCAGACAGTTGAATGGAGTTGTGAGTAATGTGGGGAAATCGTTAACCAAACTGAAAATAGACTAAAATGTCATGAAATAACTTTAAGCTAAAAAAAAAAAATTAATTAGAAAATAAATCTGCAGCCATTGTGGATTATGGTTAATTTGCAAGTCATTCAGAATGGATTTTTTTTCGTTTAAACTATTAACAGTTTTTCTGAACCTGCTTTAAGTAAACTCTGCTGAATTAATGAACCGTAATGGTGTCCCGCAAAGAAATCTGGATCTTTTGCTAAATCACTGCAGTGGAGCTTGGTACTGCATACTGAGGCACCAGAATCTCCCCATGTATCTCCTCAATCAGTATTTACTCCAAGGAAATTCTCAATAAGAATTTAAACATACTTTTTTCCCCTTATTACTTTAGAATCTTGGTGCATGTACACATTTAAATGGCGTATTGCGTGCGCAACTTTATTTTTTTCTCTCAGATTGGATCTATCTGCCTTACCAGTTCCCATTTATGTTTGTGTATTCACTGTATAAAATGACTGAAAGCAATTCAGATTTGAGAAGTTTTTAGAAGTCTTATAGCAGGCTTTATAAACCTCCTATAATTTGACTGCCGTCTTTGTTTGTAATGTTTGATCCATGGCACGCTGGGGCTGATGTTCAGCACTCCCAGCTTCTGCAGTGTCCATCAATGTGTGTGTTTTCGGTATGCTCTGGATTTTACAGGCCGATGCTCAATTTCTGCAGTCAACCTTCCCAAACACGTGGACTCTGTTCTAAACAAGCGTCTCTCCAAATCCTCCGCCACCCTCTGGAACTCCCCCAGCAGAAGTAAGACAACTACCTGCCTGGACATGGTCTCTTCCCCTCGTCGTCTCTGGCTCCTCCCCTCACAGTTTATGATTTCCATTTTTCTCATTCATTTTTTTTTGGCATCTAATCACCTACCTTCTCCTGGCAATCGCAGAATCATTCCCCCTGTCCAACTTGTCCACCTGATTTGGGTTTTGAGTTTCATCAATCCTGACGTGCATTCTTACCCCGATTTCGAAATGTATGAATTTTGATACCCAGTGTCTTCATGTACTGTATCTCCATGTTCCTTCGATGGATGTCACATTGGGATTTCATTTTCTGAATGGTTCCTTTTTGGTGGTGGGTTTTTCTGTCTCTTTTTCATTCTTTTATGCATCATGTGCCAGATTTCATAAGTGAAGCCTATGCCAGAGTGTCCTTGTGCTCCAGATCCAGTGACACTACCATTGAACCATTTGAGAGAATGGATTAGTTGCCTGCATAATTGTCTCTAAAATCACAATATGATAAGAGTGAGGATTTGTTGATTCTGGTCATTGGAAAAGACCATGTCATCTTTTGTGAAAATGGGCTTCTTTCTCTTCACTACACTCTTAGAAAAAAAGGTTCCTATAATATTGTCTGGGGAAACTCTTAAAGTTTTTGTACAGGTTCTTACAATAGTGAGTTTCAAGCAAAATCAAATGGCGATTCAAAGCAAAACCTCTTTAGAAAGGTAGAACCATTAATTAGCTAAAGAACCCTTGACAAACCCTGTCTTTCTAAGAGTGTACTCGGCATGGATGCAGACACATTACATTAACATGACATTAGTAAAAGTGATTCTTTAAAAGGTACACTTTCATTCGCATGCTTATTCACATGTTCCTTCGAACATGTGGTTTCAAATCCACTGAGGGGAAGAAAGTGGAGTACTCTGAGACTGTCCAAACATAAAAAATTTTCAAAGACTAAATGTTAGAGAATGTTTTGTCATTTAAGAAAGGATGGTGTTATGTTAAAGACCACTTTTCAGATTAAAATTTGTCTGGGATTATCTGCAGAAATAGAATCAGTCTCCAGAAGAACTCTGGCAGATTCTCCAAGATACTTTCAAATTATCCAATCCAGTAGCCAGTTCTCCTGTCACAGTCTACTCAAGAGAACTGATGTAGATTTAAAAGCGAATGTTGGTCAGACTAGTTATTCATTTGATTTTAGTTTTTTACCATATACTATTATCCAGAGTAGTTAATTAACATATAGGTGCTTTTTCATTTTCTTACATTGTTGGTTAATATTTCTGCTTTTCTGCAGCCCGTAGATTGGAGTTAAGTCCTTGGGAAAGTAGCATTGTAGACCGCCTAATGACACCCACCCTGTCCTTCCTGGCACGAAGCCGCAGTGCTGTCAGTGTGCAGAGCAGTGGCAAAGACTCTCGTGAGTAATGAACTGATATTTACTTCAAACTAAGGTTATTTATTTAAGAGCTTCTGACTGGTGATCCCTGATGCTGGCCTAAACCATTAAATCTGTATATGACACTTATTTTTATTTTAATTTTTTTTACATTTATTTGTAGTTTCATGTGTTTGTTGTTGAGTGACAAGTTTACTTTTGTGTTGGAACTTAATTCATTCATTTAAAAAAAGTAAAATTCATTCATTTAAAAAAAAATTGTTGTAACCATTTAGATGCAGAAATAAGATCCATGTGTGTGAGGTTTATTCACAGAACTTTTCACAGATTTACCATGATTGATACAAAATTTTTATCAACATAGCTAGTAATGGTTTTCCAAAATGCACAAAATCATAAACACTGGGTTGTTGGCAAGGCTTCACAATGAACAAAAAAAGAAACGTCATCTCACATTCACCTGCTTTAATTACCAGCAGATTTAACGTGTAAATATTTGTATTTACATAAAAAGATTCTAATGAGTTCCTGAACAAAGGGGGGTCAATATCAAAAGTAACAGTCAGTATCTGGTGGCCTCCAGCTGCTTTAAGTACTACAGAGCATCCTATGGACTGCACCAGATTTGTCATTTCTTGCTGTGAGATGCTACTCCACTCTTCCACCAAGGCATTGACAAGTTCTCGATCACGTCTGAGGGGGCACATGGTTTCTTGTAATTTTCCCCTGCAAGGACGATCAGCTGTCCTTCCTGTCTCCCTGTAGTACAGACATTGCAGTTTATTACTCTGGACACATCTGCAGTTCTCATGCCTCCCTGCAGCAGGCTTATGGCATGTTCACGCAGGTGAGCAGGTACACTAGGCATCTTTCTTCTGGTGTTTTTCAGAGTATTTATTGTCCTAAGTTATTGTAATTGTGACCTTAATTGCGTACCTCCTGTAAACTGTTCATGTCTTAAGGACTGTTCCACAGGTGCATGTGCAATAATTGTTTATGGTTCATTGAACAAGCATGAAAAACATTTATTATTTAAACCCTGTCCAAAAAAGACATGTAAAGCTTATTTAGATTTTACAAAATTATATTTAAAAACCATTCTCCTGAAAAAGGGGTGTTTCTTTTTTTTGCTGAGTATATGATGAGAACTGGAATAGATGTGATTGAAGAACTAGTTTACTATTCAGGATGGGGTGTCCTTTATGGTGGAGTTTCTCTGGAAGTTGCTGTGAAAATGTCTTCACAACAAAACTTTTTAAACACAACCCTAACCCTTGATTGATTCATTTCAAATCCATTGTGGTGGTGTACAGAGGCAAAATTATGTATATTGTGTCGCTGTACAAATACTTATGGACCTGACTGTCTATGCAGACAGTATTAAGATTTTTTTGTTCTCATTATGGCACTTTGTAATTAATATACAGTATGGTCAGAAACTATAAAATGGAGAGGTAATGGCAAAAATAAACATTGATCGATAAATAACAAACAAAATGGAAAAGTCCTCAATCTGTGTGTATATGTATAGAATTCAGAAGTCTTTTAAGATTGTTTAAATGCATGTATGTGTCTGTGCAAATGAACTCCTATCCCACAGAGTCACCACTGTGCCCTCGTTCAGCCTCAGCGAGTCCGCTCGCAGTGTGTTCTCACCGGCCCCATCGATGCTCTGAACGCTGGAGGGTAACAGCCAGCACCCCTGACATCACCCAGCGCCCACGCAGACGGGACATTACTCCTGTACGCTGCAAAACTAGCGCCACAGCTTGTTCTTTGATACAATGTTTAATAATTTCTCTTCTTTAACTCTCTGGGTTTTTTTGACAGATGGATAAGAATAAGAAAGAGAAAAAGGACAAGGAGCGGGAGAACGAAAAGGAAAAGAGTGCCATCACCAAAGAGAAGGTGCTAAAGAAGAGACAGTCGTTACCATCAATGCCAACCAGATGTGATCCCAGGTAACCCACACCTGGCCATTACTTACTGATGTCTAGTTCAGATGAAGAATGGCTCTATTATTATGGTGTGTTTTTCATGTTAAGGTTTTTTTTTCTTCTTCCAGTCCCAGTGCATTGCTGAAACATCAGGCTTCCTCACCCAAACCTCCATTAGCCCTTGTCAGCCCCAACACTCCAAAATTTCGACCTAAAAGGGCACGAACACCAATCCGTTTGGAGGCAAAAACCAAAACCCCTGCTGCCACAGAACAAGCTCGAGAGCGCCACAGTGAGTATCTTGGCATGTACAAATGTTCAGAAGCTACAGCAGTTTACCTGGAGAGCTGATTGCTTAGTATACGGGAAGGCTTATTAAGAGAATGACTGTGCTTTCTGCTGCTCCACTTGAATTTATGGCAATTACAGAGTCATTGCACATTAATCACAGTGCTGTTCTCTAGCCCACTCAAGTTCCAGCTGTCCAGCAACACCATCATGGCACTGCCTGAGGACTTTAATAGTGTGATATTTATAGGTGGATTTTTATGCAAGATAGGATATATAAGATAAAAAATGTTGACATTTGAAAGCTAATCTCATGAATGAGTCTCTTTGTCCATGATCATTTAGAGTATCTTGCCTTTATTCAACTAGCATAGATTTGCATGTTGTTTTTTTGTTTGTTTTGAGCGCACATTACAAATAGGTTACGTTCAAGTAGAAATGGGTATACTCAGTCTCTTATCTGCAAACTACGAGCACACGACCCTCCCAATTGATCATATCATATTTATAAAGAAAGATAGGCTACAACTACCAAACACTGATATAGAAGGAAAGAGAGAAAAATAAAATAACATAATTTTCCTGGTCCACACTAAAGGATAATCAGGCTGATTTTGAGGCCAGGTTGCTCCTACTAATGATCGCAAAATGTGTTTTGATGTTAGGCTGGTTTTAAACAGTTATGATGATCTTGTGGTGTAAATTCTAAAATAAAACTTCAATAGATAGTTCAGGCGTATGCAAGCATGTTCGATATTTACAATTCATCATCATGTAGTGGTTTCACACTATTGGTTTCTGAGGTAAAGACGTTGCCAGTTTCTTGTGTCTGTCATACAGTCGAACATATTTTATACCTTGGTCTGACTGACCACTCATATTCTGATTGGCTGGAAGGTGTGCATTCAAACCACTGAATGCACAGGTAGTTCTAGTCAGTGTAAACACTGTTCTAAGTTAATATTGCATGCTTATAAATAATTGTAACCATAGTAACATACAGTCACAGTTGCGTACAGTAGTTAAACTCTCAGCTTCATTATTGGTAGACTCTGCACAGAAGCAGGTAATTCTCTCTCTCTCTCTCTCTCTCTCTCTCTCTCTCTCCAAGTACTTAAGGTTCTTTAAGTTCTTCTATCTTTTAATTTATCTACTTGATTTAGTTGGATCTAGATTCTCGATTTCTTCTTCAAAACATCAGAAGGATTCATCCATTTCTATTCATACAGGCCACTCAGGTGCTAGTTCAGTCTGTTTTTGGTTCAGTCATTTTGAGACTGGACTACTGCAATTCACTCTTGGCAGGTCTTTATCTGAGCACCATCCGACCTCTGCAACTGATCCAGTTTGCAGCTGCTTGACTTGTTTTAAACCTTTCTAAGTTCTCCCACACCACCCCATTACTACGCTCCCTCCACTGTCTCCACAAGTAGAAATCTTGATGTGTGGCCCAGGCATAGAATAATAATAATAATAATAATAGTAATAGTAATAATAAACATGAATTACCGTTCTATTGCCAATATTTAATTTTCTAATTTTATTCATGTAATATTCATATTATACTGATGCAGACAGTAAAAGTAAGTATATCAGATATGGTTGGTTGTACCTTTTGATGAATAATGTCCATTGTCTCGGTCTTTTTTTTTCTCTCTCCCATTTAGTCTCGTCTCCCATCCCTCCAGTTGTCATGCTGTCCACCCCTGACACGCCCCCTCGTGCAATTACACCAACCACAGCCTTCTGTCCTGCCTCTGTTCTTGAACAGTCCTTGCCCATTCCACTAGCTTCTCCAGCCCCCTCCTCTGCCAAGCCCATGGCTGGAACAACTAATCCACAGGAAGCCGCCCGCATTCTGGCTGAGAGGAGGCGACAGGCCCGAGAACAGAGGGAGAGGGAGCAGCAGGAAAGGAGGGAGCAGGAAGAGAAAGAAAGGTCAGCTTCACAGCTTAAGTCGTTAAGTTGCTTCGCAAGTTTGGTATTTCATGCAGTAACATTTCAAGCACAACTGAGAGGCTTGCATGTCACACACATGCTCTGCGATGCAGCTGAACAAGTTGTGCTCCATCTCTATGTGTACAATGTAATTGCATTTGGTGAGGAGTTGTCGACATTATAAGCAAGCAGCCCAATCCTGCGTGACAGTGTTTATAAGCTGGGAAGACCTTTGGCAGGAATGACTGTGCCAGTCAGGCCTGGAGCTATCTACTGATGACTGCCCAGTTATTTTAGACCCATCAGCTGAATGGCATATTGTGTGCATCTAGTTATTCCTCTTTATAATGCCCTCTGTGTATGTGTGATTCCACTTAGTTTTTCATTATTAGATGTTCAACGTGATTTTAATTTCACTCATGATCCGAGTTTGGTAATACTGATGATCAAGTGCATGTATAGGGTGGAGCGAATGGTGTGGGAGGCAGAAGAGAGCAGACGTAAGGAGGAGGAGGCACGGCTCATGACAGAGCAGCAGAGGCTGAGAGAGGAAGCTGAGCGTCTGCAGCAAGAGAAGGAAGCCCAGGAGAAAGCCAGAGCTGAACAAGAAGAGAATGAGCGCCTCCAGAGACAGGTTAGTTATCTCTGAGTCATGGAGCTGAAGCCTCCAAGTTCTGGACTCCAAGGTCACGAATCATAATGCTCCTCTATCCCAGAGCGAATAGTGAATAGTTTAATGTTTTAAAGCAGTGCTCACCAACCCGGTTCCATGAGATCAACCTTCCTGAAGACTTTAGCTCCAACCATAATCGTACCCACCTGACCATGTAATCATTGCCTTAAGAAGTTATTGTTCAACTAAAACAGCTTGATCTCAGTGAAGAAAGTTGGTGACCACTGGTTTAAAGTACCATGTCATATTAAACTATTCAAATAATCTATGTAGAATAATGATTCGTTTGTTCAGCTGTTTCTGAGCTCATGGCTCTGTGTTGTGCACATACAAAATGAATGAAAATGAATTGATTTATATTGCGTTGTCACTCATTAGTGGGTATCAAGGGATAATTATTTCCTTGATGTTTATTTGGAGACACGATGCATACATTTCTTTAATCTCTCTCTCATTCATTCATTCATAGTAACTCTCTCTCTCTCTCACTCACTCTCTCTCTCACACACACACACACCCAACACACTGAATAATAGAATAATACTAGAATAATAGAGAATAGCTCAGTGAAAACACTGATACGTCACATGATCTTCAGTTTTGCACTGTTTTATATGCACTAGGACCACACACACACAGGAAAACCCAGACTGAGGCATTCCTCTGGCCTTATTCTCTGAATGCAGCTGTGTCGGGTTGTTTCATATGTGCCAGTATTTTTTTTTTGACATTGGCACCATCTTGTGTCCAACGCAGTAACCTTAAAAAAAAAGAAATCATCAGTGTTGACTACACAAGACACTTTACATTACATGCAGGAGTGAGAACTACTTAAGTAATCGATATGTTTTGGGGTCAGCAGTAGCTCATGTGTTCCATCAGTCACAGCTGTGTGTTTTGCAGAAAGAGGAGGCCGAAGCCAAGGCCCGAGAGGAGGCGGAGAGGCAGCGTCTGGAGAGAGAGAAACACTTCCAGAAGGAGGAGCAAGAGAGACTTCAGAGGAAGAAGGTAGGATACAGGCCACTCATTTCAAAGAGTGTTTTGACCATAAACAAATGTTTAAATATGTGTTTTAGCCACATTCGTCCACTAGTGACTGGTCACATACTGTAGCACTTGCGTGTCTTTTTGTAAAATAGCTGTGCATAATTACTGGGTATGTGTAGGACTTTGGGACCAGCATGCCCGCACCACACACTCACTCGGAGTGTTTACCAGAGACAGGCTCCCTCTCTACACTGGCTCCAATGCTGTTAAACCTCATTGGAAATTCAAACTTACTCTACAGTTCCTCTAAGCCAGGGGTGTCAAACTCATTTTCACCGAGGGCCACATCAGCATAATGGTTGTCCTCGATGGGCCACATTAACATTGAGTGTATCAAAATGCAATGTAATTTAAAATGAAGTAAGCTACACTTTATTATATTGTTAAATAACATATTCAATAATGTATTCAACTTACAAATATTACATATGCATTTGCACAGATGTAAAAATTAAATGTTCAGTTTTAAAACAACATTACTTGAATCAGTGTTCAAACTATTAAAGCAAATAAAGAAAAATATGTCCAGGGTGTAACCCCGCCTTGTGCCCGATGCTCCCTGGGATAGGCTCCAGGTTCCCCGTGACCCTGAAAAGGAGTAAGCGGTTGAAGATGGATGGATGGATGGATTATAAACAAGTTATGATCTTAACCCTTAACTTCATTCAGAACTTTTTTCCAACTCACATTGCAGGTGCACCATCTGTAGTTAGTCCCACCAACTATTCCCACGCAATTTATTTTTACTTACGGACTTGTGCACTGCATC
>JAFFST010053938.1:164555-184532 GCA_022414735.1 Noturus placidus
CTTTTAAGGATCTTTTGGTGGACCTTACTGTGTCAAGCAGCTCCTATTTAAGTGATGCCTTGATTGTGAACAGTTGTGGCAATAATCAGGCCTGGGTGTGGCTAGAGAAATTGAACTCAGGTGTGGACAACCACAGTTATAGTAAGGGGGGCAATCACTTTTTCACACAGGGCCATGATGGTTTGGATTTTTTTTCACCTTTAATAATAAACACCTTCATTTACAAATTGCATTTTGTGTTTACTTGTGTTGTCCTTGACTATTGTTTAAATTGGTTTGATGTTCCGAAACACTTAAGTGTGACAAACATGCAAAGGAACAGGAAATGAGGAAGGGGGCAAACACTTTTTCACACCACTGTATGTAAAAGTTTAGAGAAGCACACCAGATGTTGTTAAAGTTTATCAAAGAAATCAATTCAAAAACAATCGTCGTGTTTCAGCTAATACGTTTACGTTCTACATTTTCCAATGGTGTGTAATGGTCTTATTGGTGTGATAGGTGTCTCACATCCTATATCATTATGTGGGGGAAAAAATAATTTCAAATAGTTGCTTCTAAACTTTTGGTAGTGTACTCTAGTTGTTTTCAAACCAGTCCTCAGGGCCTCCAGATATTCCCAAGTTTTTGCGTTGTCCCTCTGTTGTGTAGGTTGGGATAGGGCAAAAATCTGGACCATCTTTGGGTTCCGAATACTGGTTTCATAATCATTGGTGTACACAGCATATGCACACAATTGTGCTTCTGTCATGCTCACTTGTCTAACTTGCAATGCCAGTCTAAATCTGAGATTTCATTGCTCATTATGTTAAGTGGTGCCAGGGCAGGAGTGGAGACCGGCATTCCAACAGGGTGGAAACATGACCTGGTACAGATTTGAGAATTTCGTAAAAGCATAGCATATACCAGAGTGAAGTCATATCCTAACCAACTTGAGCCATGGGTCAAAATGCAAAATGTGAGCAGAAAGATCTAATCCAGATGCTGGTATGGCTACAGGACCTTTTGAAAGTGTATTTATTTTTTGTGTCCTCTTAAAGTCAGCTACTGTGTCTATTGCTAGAATCATTAAAAGTTGTCTGTGGGTTTGTGATACAGTATTTTGACTAGACGTATACACTGTGCAGTCATGTTTCACTTGTTTAAGCAGTTTTCTTATTGGAAGGCTACTATGTATTGTTATCTGAGCATGTTTAGCTATTATTACTGGTTATGACTGCAAAGTAAAAACCAGTGCAAAAGATTGAATTTTGTTAATCAATACCCTTTTGAAAATAACCTGCCATCTGTCAGAGTAGCGCATCCATGTAGTTGCCTAGACGTGAACCTTTCAGCACTGTCCTTAATATGGGTTTAGGGTCACCTAATTGTTACAGTCTGACACTACGTCATCTTTACTGTTCATCAGGCTCATATTATTTTCAGTTTCTCTCTATGCTTGTGCAAGTGCTGTCCATGAGTGATGCCATGAGCGAGAACAGATTTCACCAATCAAGCAACGGTATCTCTGTCTTAGCCTGTGTCCATGTGTTTGGAGTAAACGGGAATGAATGGTTCCCGTTAATTACGGTTGTATACTAATATCTGTCTTCAGTCTGAAACTACAGCAAACACAGAATATCATAAAAGAAACCAGATGGTGGAAATGCTTATAACAAACTGGCACAGTAGTGCAGTTCATTTTGGGAAGTGTAATTATATGGTATTTTCTCTCACAGCATCTGAGGACTACCGTCCAAGCACAGAGCTGAAACAAGATAGCCAGTCACAAAGTGGAAGGAAAGAGAGGTGAATAACAACATACCTTTTTTCATGAAACTTTTATGTGAGTAATACAAGAAAGAAATGGGAGTGGAGCATTTTTGGACTGCCACTGTGAAGCGATTTCCATATTGTGATTGGCAAAGTAAAACTACAACACAGTATGGCTTATTAATGAAATCCTTATGGGTTATACTTCTAATTCTCTTGAACAGAGGATCCCTACTGAGTTACAAATGTCACTCGCTATGGTTCTATTCTACACTGCCAGTATTTGTTTTTTTTTAACTGACTATTTGTTTGATTAAACCATTGTTACTTTTAAATACTCTCAAATTTGAAAATCTAACCAAAGGAAAGGTATACAGTGCTATGAAATAGTTTTTGCCCCATCCTGATTTCTTCTGTTTTTGTGTACATCTCATACTAAATTCTTTTAGAAATTAAACAAAATCTTTTTAAAAAGAAAGAAAAAAGCCAAGATCTGTTTAATTGCTTTTTTTTTTTTTTGCTTATTCTGTTGCAGTAGTGATTTATGTAAGCCCTGTAGATTATTTTCCAATAACAGCAGGTCCTGAAGTGTTACATTTGTCTTGTACCACAGAAATTTGTCAATTACATTTTCTAATAATTAAAGATCAGCTTGTCATGCTTTTGATCAGTTTTTAAATATATTTAAGGGTGTGGAATGTGCAAAACACAAGTTACTTCCTGTTATGACTAATGTTGTAGCAGTTGTTCCTTCATCAGCCTCTGTTTTTTTTTTTTTGTTTTGTTTTGTTTTGTTTTGTATTAAGTTCTCTCTTGAAGTTCATACAATGCAAAAAAAATGCAACTTTTCATGTTACAGTGAAACCAGCCGGGAAGTGCAAACTCCTCTGTCCTGAAGTCTTGTAGCAGCAAACACACTGGTTGACACACTGGAGACTCCTTACAGAAATGTTAAACAAATGTCTTCTTTCAGAAACGTATCCAAATCAATGATAATACCTTTTGTTGATGTTAAATAAAGCCTTTATAATCAGTTTATTATTAGTCTTGGATTAAGTGGTGCAACCGCCCCATGAATGATCTGATATATTGTATTAGAACGAGAGCATTGAGAAAAATCAGTGATTATCTGGCACGCAACTTTTATAGAGCTGTAAAACAAAAAAAATACAGGAGGAAGCACTGATTTGATCACAACTGTCTAGCTGTGTAACTCATACTATTAACTAATTTGTGTTGTGTTTTCAGTTCTTCAGTCCTTGTGATCAATGGTATCCAGGCTCCTACACATGAGAATGGACTACCAGGTGGTGCTAATGGCAGTGGGCTGGAGAGGTCAGAGTCTGACATCCCTAATGAGCCAATCGTGGCTTTTGATGGTGGGAGCACTTTTCTGAAAAAAGCAGGCCCCATGAAGCCTCAGCATGTTGCAGGTGAGCTCAGAGGTGATATAACCTTATTTATGAGGTGAAGAAAAGAAAGAAAAATTTAAAATGTAAATATTTATGTGATTTAGTGCAAAAGGCAAAGCTTGATTGCAGATGGTTAATCTTGCTGCATAAGCATTAAGATGTTCTTCGTCAGCTTGTTTCTGTATGAATTGCGACAAGGTGGGTATAAGGCAAATATCGTTGTGCCCAAAAATGTTATTGTTCCTGCAAATTGATGTGTTGAATATCAATAGTCTTTATTGTAGTCAAAGTCTCTTTGACACCACGCTTTTTACACCTGTATGTGAACACATGCATTGACGGCCATTGGGGTGTTAAACTGACCATTTTTCACGCTTCGAAAATTGTCCTGGTGTGAACAGGGCTTAAGGGAAACTCTCTCTCCATCACCGATTAGTCGTGACCAACCTTCAGTCACTTTATGGGTCATCACTTCTCCACGTATTTCATCGATGTGATCCACAAAGCATTTCGGCAGAAGTAGTGGGGTAGTTTGCCATTGCTTTCCCCACCCCTCCCCATTTATTCGGGCTTGGGTCCGGCGTGTAGCTGCTGCCAGACACACGGCTGGGTATACATACTCACACACCCATTCATACACTACGGACACTTTGGACACGCCAATCAACCTACCATGCATGTCTTTGGACTGGGGGAGGAAACCGGAGTACACGGCGGAAAACCCCAACGCACGGGGAGAACATGCAAACTCCGCACACACATGGCCCTGGCGGGACCCTGGAGGTGTGAGGCGAACGTGCTAACCACTAAGCCAACCCGCGCCTAAGGGAAACTAATGACTGTTAATTCCTGGGAAGTGGGTGGCAGTGTATCTATTGTCCAAAGCCTATCCTGAAGTTTATGGGTCTGACCTCAACATGTTAACTGTGAAATTCCTGCTTGTTGTTAAACTTAATAGTCCATTGGGCAACTATGAAGAAAAAAACAATTAGTGTGGACATTGTTTCTCCTTGGCAATCGGGATACTAATTTGTCCACCTCTCACTCTACTGAAAAGAGTTGTAGAGATTTTATTTCTTAATTAACCGCTCAATTTGATAATCAGTGGGAACTACTTTCAGGCCTTTTCATATAGGGCAATCTTTTTATTCCTTTGACTTCTGACAGTAGAGGCACACGTGCACACACGCGCGCTCGCACATTCTTTTGGCTCTGTCTTTGTGCTGCATTTGTGCAGGGTCATTTTCTTGCTCCATCACATTTCTTTGCAGATCTCGGGTGAACACAGCAGGTCAACGTGTACGGGCTTAATCCTCTGTCACTTGGCACTTTTCCTGAGTGAGGGGGTGAAGTGCCTGGCAGAAGTTCACTGCAGGATCTGGCATGTGTTGAATTCCCTGAGGGGTGCTGAAGAGGCCCAATCTTTCCTTTCTTGTAAGCGAGGCCAGAAACTAGAGCCTGGCTCTCCATGTGCCCCCTCTCATTGACCTGGTCAGCAATAGTGACGGTTATTACCATGCTCCCTGCAGCACACAGCTCCACCTGCCACCCTGCAGACAGGCATAGACCATAAATAATTCCCAAAACAAACACAGAGGTCACACCAGCTCTACATTTCCAATCAACATTTATATGTGGTGTGCACTCCTATAATGGTTTTTGTATGTTCTTGTTAATCCAGCCCAGGCTAAACGAGAACACATAATAACCAATATAATTGCTGGGATATTAACTTCATAGCTTTAACATAAGAAATGAGCACACATCTTGCTATTATTTGAAATTATTTACTTTATGCTTGCTTTTCCTTATGGTTTTTTTTTTAGTGTAACTGTTTTGGAATGAAAGGAGCATACCCAACAGGCTGTGGTTCTTTTTTTAGTGCTATGCTCAGAGTACTTTCTGGCACTTGTTAAATGCTGCTTTTGTCCAATAAAGTTTTTCCTCTAACCACAGTGCTATCCATTTCTTTCTCCTCCAGAGGTGCTGTGAGCATCAGGGCTATTAAACAGAGGTGATGTCAGACGTCTGCCTGACTCCCAGCTCTCTGCCGGAGGGTATTGTGTGATGAAGCACAGCCTGACCAGACCCGTGTCAACCCAATCACTGAATGCTGTTTAGATTGTCCAGAGCATCATCATGGTTAGAACCTGCCCTGTGCAAAAGGGTGTGATTACAAGAAGCCACACTGCTGTCAAGCTTAACTAAACAAACCCTCACCACCCTCCAAGGTGCATTCTGTCACTATTTATCCAAAGCCCAATCAGCAATCTGACCTCGCACCTTAGGGCAGACCGTTCCATGAGTCTCAAACACAAACGTGAGAAGAAAAAAAAAACAGGATTTATGCCTGTATTTCTTATCGTGAGTTAAAAAGAGAAGTGCTTTTGGCTAGTTTGTTTTTAATGTTTAGTTATTTAATGTGATGAGAATTGTAACTACTGGGTACAGCTATATGTGAATAGTGTAAATTGGAATACAGGTGGGAGAGCTTTGTGAAATTAAAGTGAATGAAGGGGAGTAGCATGTCTCTGTTTTTATTTTTTATTTTACCCCCCCCCCCCCCCCCATAATGATTAACTTGGGGTGCAAGGATGTTCTCCATCATGGGTATTCACTTAAACATGTATAAAGGCCTTGTTACCTAAAATTCTGGATAGCAACCAACACTACTGAATGGAGACAAGTTAACTTTTAATACATGGACATTAATTAGTTAGTGTGATAAATAAGACAATTCGAAGTGGTTGTTTGGTTTCATAGTGCTTCCATTTACCACTTTTGAGTAGCGACATGGACTCTGAACAGATTTTGTCTTCTCTGAATTTCACATACTCTTTACATTTCTACATTTATTCATTTAGCAGACGCTTTTATCCAAAGCAACTTACAAATGAGAGCACACTCACACACCAATGGGAGCAGAGCTGCCATGCAAAGTGCTAGCTTGCCATCTGGGGCAACTTAGGGTTCAGTGTCTTGCCCAAGGACACTTCGGCATGGGATCACCCGGGCCGGGATTCGAACCACCAACCCTACAATTAGTGGATTAGTGGACAACCCGCTCTACCGACTGAGCCACAGCCGCCCATCTTTGTGCACTTTAAACATTCTATTTTTGTTGTCAGCTTTATTTTACACAAGCCACATTGTGTTGGTTTGTAATCAGACCGGACAGTTCAAAAAAATGAAAAATCTATCAAAATCTGTGAAAACCTACCCCTTTCTGAACTAATGACCTTAACCATGTCTGGTCTGATGAGCTGCTTTCAGCTGCAACAGAGGATCTGATATGGAAGTTGCTAAATGATGGCCGTTTCCACCCCCCCAAATGTTGATTGGTTCTATTACAGTACTTTTACAGGTACTTGGTTTAGTCCTCTGAAATACGTTGCTGGGTCTGCATCTGGACTGTAGTCCGCCAGTTGACAATCCTTGTTCCATCCATCCATCCCGCTTATCCTACACAGGCTCACATAATTTTGAAAGCTCCACAAGCATGTAAGCTCCACACACACACACAGGGTGAACACACAGGATTCGAACCCCCAACCCCTGAGGTGCGAGGCAAACATCCTGAACCCTTGTTCTTGATACCTTTATCAAAGTCCGGTTTTCTCTGTTAATCAGTTCACCTGATGAAGTGATGTCTTCTGCCTTGTTTTTTTTTGTTGGAGAAAGTAGGCAGCATACAATCACACTCACAAGGCTGTTCTGAAAATACAAAAGCAATAATATAAACGATTGGGTATAAACTTGGGTAAAACTAGGCTTAGTGTAACAATATACCACATGCACATGAAATGCACAGTATATATGAAGTAAAATTATTAATAAACTTCAAAGGCACTATTAATTGCTGGAAGTGAACAGATGATTTTTAAACTGAATGAGATTATAATGTTTTGCTATTAACACATCAATGGTGTGTCCATACCTGTCTCAGGCCCTGCTTTATGAACACCGATATAGACAGCAGCCTGTGAAAGACTGCTATACCATCATCATTACCGTCACAGCTTACGTCTACTGTGTGTGTGTGTGTGTGTGTGTGTGTGTTTCTGGCTCTTTAAACCACAAGCGGTCATCTCACTGAAGTGACTTACAACCGCTTTCATCACATTAATTCCTTATGTATGGGATATATCCACATGTTCCACTGCAATCATTTACACCAATTCTATACAACATATTGGTAGATTTAGTATCGTAGTAATGTTCCCACATCGATCCATTTAAAGGAGGAAATAAATTTAAAATATCCTATGGATACATAGTGCATTATGCATAGTGGTACTTTTCATAAAGTGTTCAGGCCTGCTCAATCAGATGCAGCTTTAGGTCAGTATCTATTAATGGATTAATGTGAATTCTCACACAATAGAGGGCAGTACTACCATACTACCACTACTTCCTGGATCAAGTCAAATCTTATTGTAGCTAGTATTTTATTTTCTTTGTGTTGTAGAATATTATGTATTTGTATAGTTCACATTTTGCATGAATTTCTTGTTTGTTCATTTCTGTCATTTCTTTGTTTCAGCTTCGTGTCAGTAGTAGGTACCAGTAGAGACATGAGTGGGAAGGTAAAAGCAGGGTTTATATTTAGAAAGGTGTCTGTCACTATGTGTGATGGTGATGAAACACTGCCAAGACACTGGATTACTTCACAAAGAATGAATGGGGGGGTTGTACAATTTACAAGGCTCTGATGTATATACAGCAGGGGACAAAGAGCCTGCCAATCTAGAAAGGTCCTGTCACTCAAGCAGTCCTGGAATTATTGGGTGTTCGGTGATTGGACATGCCAGCAGTTTGGTGCACAGTTTCTCTTCAGGGCAGACGAGCGAAGACATCACTTTATTTATTATCCTATGAAGCTTACGGTCAAGCCAAGCTGACTTTTGGTGAATGTGAAATATATATATATATTTTATATTATTGTAACTGCTGACCAAGCAATACAATGTGAGAGAATGTGGAGGTTTATTTTGGTTTGAGGTTTTCTTCAGTTCCTTCATTGGTGTCAATTAACCCATGAACATCCTGGGTGCAAATAATCCTTTTGAACTTCATATGCATTGTCTCCGTGGCTCAGCTGTTTGCCTTTTTTAAAAAAAGTATTATAAACTGAGTCAGCCTTGAAACTCCTGGATTCTTTGACCTTCTGGAATCCCAAGCATTGTGTAATGTAATCATGACAATTCTTTTGGCCATGCATGCTCCTAGTAAAAGGAGATGGTGAAGTCAGTCTATAGATTGAGACCGTTGGATACTCCGGCACAGAGCTGCACTGAACATCGGCACCATCAAAAGGCTTCAGCCAAAATGCTGCCCCTTTTAAACACCAATCTCTCCCTCTCACTCACACTCACTCTTGCTCTTATCTCCCAAGCAACAGGCACCCTTTCCACAAATGTTATCTGATGACTGCACATTAATAGGACTCTACAGCCTAGCTGAAACTCTAAATAAACCTGCTGGAAGTTGTTGGCTTTCTGTCTGTGGAGGGTTCTTTCTGACTGAGTATTTTCTATCTGTGCTGGAGAGGTTGTGTTCAAAGATTTGTCCCTGACCATGCTGACCATCACTCTTTATCTGTTGTGTTGAAACCTTAAGGAGATTACTAGTTGTGTCTGAGAAGGTGGTCACAGTCTGTAGGGGATAACCATTAATATTGCCATCAAGCAGATGGTGCTGGATTGGCAGATGCTGGGCAGTAAATTGGACTTGTTGAAATTTGTGTCCTTTTCACAAAGTACCATGAGGGGTAGTGTAATTTAAGCTTCAGATGTTGTTCGAATCCAGCTCTAAATAAAGATGTGCTCATATTACAAATCAGTCTTGTTGATTTGTTTTCCATCTGCAGATGTAGAAATAAGAAATTTGTAATGCATTCTGTTTGTGTCCTTGCATAAATCATCCTATATCCAAAAATGTGGTCAGTGGTGGTCCCTTCCTTATGATGTAGAGTAGTGGGGGATTGTACAGAGTAAAATATGGGCTACACTTAGTATAACAATGTATACCTACTATGTGAACCTACAGTCTTTTTGTTCTGAGCTTCTTAAAGAGATTCTGCTTGGTACATTTTCTGAAAAGGGAACACCCTCATTTATATGGCTATTTGAGGGTTCTCTCATAGATTGACAAGGTTGTATGAGTGTAAATGGTTTGCATACCTAATAGAATGGCCAAGGTACCATATAAACTGGCAAGGCTGTGTTTGTTAAATCTCAATTTCAACCAGTGTAGACGCACATCCACCAACTAGCCACTGAATTGGCAGTTTTTTTAAATTAAATGTTTTTATGAAAAACTCAAAACAAGTCTCTTTCAAAGAAGAGGAAATGGAGTAGGGGGAATTTTAATGCAAATAAAAACAGCAGTGGATTTGAAAGAGAAATTGAATGGGGCTGTCAGGGATTTGTATACAGTATGTGAGTGGCTTTCTCTCGCTTGCATATAAATGAAATGCAGTATGTGGTTTCCTGTACCCCTTGATGCATGTCTTTGCTATTTGCCACACAACACTAAAGCAGATAATATACTATGTTCTACAGCTTTTATTGGTTGTTTGTATTTGTCTCATAATTTTGCACCTACCAGTAAAGATTTATGAGCGAGCCACCGGCCAGTGATGCTTTTGCCAGGTTTCCGTTTAGCTATTTTCAGAACAGGATGACTGTCTTCTGAAAAGCATCACTGCACACCATTATTACTGTAGCACAACTTTCATAATAAATCTCAACTTGGTCTCCACTAAGAAGAGGTTATGCCTTTGGAGAACCCTTTGATGCAATGAAGAGTGTCAGTTTATTGGAACCCAGGGTAACTTCTGAGCAACTGAAGGCCTCTCTGACATTGGCTAATGTTCATGAGTCTACCATCAGGAGAACACTGAGCAACAATGGTGTGCAAGCCAGGGTTGCAAGGAGAAAGCCACTGCTCTCCAAAAAGAACATTGCTGCCCGACTTCATTTGCTAAAGATCACATGGACCAGAAGGCTATTGGACAAATGTCTTGTGGATGGATGAGACCAATATAGAACATTTTGGTTTAAATGAGAAGCTTTCTGTTTGGAAAAGGAGAACATTGCATTGCAGCATAAGAACCTTAGCTCATCTCTGAAACATGCTGGTGTTAGTATCATGGTTTGGGCCTGTTTTCCTGCATCTGCACTGGGACAATTTGCCATCATTAATAGAAAAATTAATTCTGCAAATTCTAAAGGTAACTGTAGGACATCTGTTCATGAACCGAATCTCAAGAGAAAGTGAGTCATGCGGCAAGTCAATGAAGCACAGAAATCGTTCTACCAAAAGAAGAATAAAGTTCATGTTTTGGACTGGCCAAGACAGTCCTGACCTTAATCCAATAGAAATGCTGTGGAAGGACTTGAAGCAAGCAGTTCATGTGAGGAAACCCACCAACATCCCAAAGTTGAAGCTGTTCTGTAATGGGCTAAAATTCCTCCAAGCTGATGTGCAGGACTAATCAACAATTGTGCATACACAATTGCCACTCTCAGATATGGAATATTGGATAATTTTCCTCAATAAATGAATAATATTTCTCTCATTTGTTAAATTGTGTTCGCTTAGTCTACTTTCAGGACTTGTGTGAAAATCTGATGTTTTAGCTCATATTTATGCAGAAATATAGAAAGTTTTAAAAGGTTCACAAACTTTCAAGAAAAACTGTGTGTCTGTGTGTGAAGAAACCAGAGAACTCAGAGAAAAGCCACATAGACACTTCGAGAACAGGCAGTAACCCAAGCTCAGGATCGAACTGGGGACCTGCCAGTGCTACTCCTGTACCACCGTGCTGCCTACGTAATATTTTATATAAATGTTTATAATTATTTTATAAATAATAGTCCATACATTTTTTTTAAGCTCAATGTACTAGTACCCTTTCTTCTCACTCTTGAATTTGGATTTACTGTTTAAAAGAGATGTTACAGATGTTTTTGGTTATCTATTCTTGCACCATGTTTCTCTTTTTTTTGCCAACCTTTTTTCTCTATGAGAGGAGGCCATTACAATAATTAATGAGTCTCAGACATCTGAACCTTGGGATGTGCAGTTATCTGCCAAGTATAAGAATTTCTCAAAATCCAAATATTAAATAAATGCCACCTGTATGATCTTGATAATTTACAGTTAATTTAAGATAATTGACAGTCAAAGATGCATAAAATGGCCACGATTTACAGAATATTCAGGTCTCAGGGATTTTTTTTTACTTTTCAGTTTACCTCAGACACACCCCAGAGTTCTTCAAGAGACATTTTGGAAGGAGAGGAAGGAGACAGAGCTGTGTGTAATAGAACATCATGTCCTGCCATCTAACATTCCTCCCAGAGCAACTCTGGTTAAATGGTCTGTGAGTTTGCCAACCAGCTACACAAACCACTGCTAATAGAGATCATTGCCAAAATATTTATGTGATGATCCATCCACCCGAGGCGTTCCCAGGTCAGTGTGGAAATATAGTCTTTCCACCTAGTCCTGGGTCTTCCCCGAGGTCTCCTCCCAGTTGGAGGTGCCTGGAATACCTCCCTAGGCAGGCGCCCAGGGGGCATCCTTACCAGGTGCCTGAATCACCTCAACTGACTCCTTTAAACGCAAAGGACCAGCGGCTCTTCTCTGAGTTCTTCTCGGATAGCCGAGCTTCTCACCCTATCCCTAAGGGAGAGGCCAGCCACCCTCCTGAGGAAACCTATTTCGGCCGCTTGTACCCGCGATCTAGTTCTTTTGGTCATTACCCAACCTTCATGACCATAGGTGAGGGTAGGAACGAAAATTGCCCGTTAGATCGAGAGTTTTGCCTTCTGGCTCAACTCTCTTTTCGTCACAACGGTACGGTAAAACGATTGCAATATCTATAATAATAATATTTGCGATTCTCCGACAAATTTCCCGCTCCCATGTCCCCTCACTCGTGAACAAGACCCCGAGGTACTTAAACTCCTTCACTTGGGTTATGTTCTCATTCCCTACCCGGAGTAGGCACTCCATCGGTTTCCTACTAAGAACCATGGCCTCAGATTTAGAGGTGCTAATCCTCATCCCAGCCGCTTCACACTCGGCTGCAAACCGATCCAATGAGTGCTGGAGGTCACGGACTGATGATGCCATTAGGACCACATCATCTGCAAAAAGCAGCGATGAGATCCTCAGGTCACCAAACCGCAAACCCTCGCCACCATGACTACGCCTCGATATCCTGTCCATGAATATCACAAACAGGATTGGGGACAAAACGCAGCCCTGGCGAAGACCAACCCCCACCTGGAACAAGTCCGACCTTTTGTCGAGCATCATTTATGTGATGATATTTCTTAAAATAAACATGATTAGTCCTTAACATATGTTAAGTGTAAACCAGTAGGAAATATTGTTTATTAAAAACGGGTAGATGTAAAAAAAAATATATATATATATATATATATATTTACATTTACATTTATTCATTTAGCAGACGCTTTTATCCAAAGCGACTTACAAGTGCACACTCACACACCAATGGTAGCTGAGCTGCCATGCAAGGTGCTAGCTTGCCATTGGGGGCAACTTAGGGTTCAGTGTCTTGCCCAAGTACTCTTCGGCATGGGATCACCCGGGCCGGGATTCGAACCGCCAACCCCACGGTTAGTGGAGTAGTGGACAACCCGCTCTACCGACTGAGCCACAGCCGCCCCATATATATATATATATACAGTATATATATAATATTCGCACCATACATGAGGCTGTGACTTGGAGACCTTTGCATATTAGAATAGATAATGATTTCTTGCTGAATTGACACCCAGTAGAAGGGTAATATGAGCTTATCATTCCTGGTTATAGCCAGACAATGTATTATGTTGTTGTTTATCTTTGTAGGCAAATGTGAGAGTCTTCTTGTTTTATTAAAGGAAAGCTCTACAGTGAAGGACTTTCCCACGAATCCTTTAATTAACATTTGATCTTAAATGGCTTTAAAAGTTTGTGACTTTTTTTTGGCATAAACTTTGTTGGTCTATTTTCACTTTCCTACATTACCCAACAATGCCATTCAACTACCTGCTGATATTGGTGCCATTGGGAATGAGACAAGTCAAAGTGAATCCTACTTAAAGAGACCAATGCTGCAGCACTAGTACTTTACTGTGTTCACCTCTCTCATCTGTTCGCTTTTTTAAACAGGTTCCAAAGCTTCAACTTTCATGCGAATACTGCCGTCAGCTCCATTGTGCTTGTCACTTTGCAAATTGCTAATCTGACAAACCGATGTCTTCTGTAACTCAGCACAACTGTCATGTAGCTGCATTACTGTCCAACATTTGCTGTCTCCAACAATTTTACATTGGATTTCTCATTAATATGACATTGAATGTTAGTGGAAAATGTGAAGTTGAAAAAGAAACTCTTGCTCTTTTTTTCCTTAGGTGCTCCTCCCACCCCTGGTCTAGTTTGGGGCTGCCACAGCAGTTCACCTGTCTGCATATTAGTGATTCTGGCACATGTTTTACTGTCCCAAGCCTCCCCATTTTACGGGCTTGGGACAGGCACTGAAAGTGCACTGTTTTGTGCAACCCTCCAGTGGCTGTGGTTGGTTCCCTAACTAGGAACCTGGGCCACAGGGGTGAGAGTGCCACATGCTAGCCCCTAGTCCAACCTTTTGTTCTTAAGAGCTAACAGAAATTTAATTGCTACCATTTTTAAGATCATTGAAATATTTTCACCCCCTGTAATATTACAGTGGCAGACAACTGTTAACTTCTTTTGGGAATAATGAAACTTAATTTAAAAGCATCAACCAACCAATTAGCACCAGAGTCACTAAGCACATAACTAATTTAATGTTTAATTTAAACATGTTTTCTCCATTTTTGGTGGCCTTTTATGCACCCTAATGGCTGCCTCTTTGGTCAGTTATTGTTGACTAAACATACATTAGTCATATATTAATTCCTTTTTTCTTAAATGTGATCAACCATATTATATTACGATAACATTTATATTTTTAAGCCATACTGTTTCCAAACAAAATCTTAAGTTTTTACTAGCATTAATACATACAGTATCCCACAAAAGTGAGTACGTCACATGTGAAAATGTCCAAATTGGGCCCAATTAGCCATTTTCCCTCCCCGGTGTCATGTGACTTGTTAGTGTTACAAGGTCTCAGGTGTAAATGGGGAGCACATGTGTTAAATTTGGTGTCATCACTCTCACACTCCCTCATACTGGTCACTGGAAGTTCAAGATGGCACCTCATGGCAAAGAACTCTGAGGATCTGAAAAAAAATAATTGTTGGTCTCCATAAAGATGGCCTAGGCCAGTGGTTCCCAAACTTTTCCAAGGCAAGGCCTCTAAATGGCATTAACATTTGACTGAGGCCCCCATTTTGCAAGATGTCTTTAAAACACATTTAAAATACAGACTTCTGAAATGTCCCCCTTTTTATTAATAATTACATCTTACATATTTACATTACATTACATGTGTTATGCAAATGCGATTTCAATCCATGAGAAGAACTTTTGAACAGAAATTAACATTTTTCATTGATCCATGACCCTGGTATTCCATGTCCTTGCTAATTCTTATTTTTATTTATTTATTTTTTTAATAGAAAATTGCACCTGTTTTTGCAGAAACAGATTTGCAGAAACAGTTAAAATGAAAATCATGATCATTGCTGCATTCTGGGAATCTTTACAGCTTTAGTCCATTGTGTGATAGACTGGAGGAGTAGACATCTTAAATCTAGCATTGCAAAAAGAAACCTAAGCACAATATTTAGTCTTAAGCATTTAAATCAGCACCTTGATTTCTATGGCCTGTGATGTGGACAGCTTAGCCAAGTGCTAGCTATAGCACAGTCTAGCATGGGTTAAGAAAGGATTTGATGGCATTTGTTTCTGATTTCTGAGTGAGCACAAATACATCAAAAAGTATAGCCATGTTACTGACTCTAATCAAATGTTCGTGGTCACCAAACATGAGATTAAATAATATAAAGATCTTTTTGCATTAACAGAAGTGAAGCTCCAGTGTGATTTTAAATTTTTTATGCATTTCACTAAAACACATAGCACCGAGAAACACACAAGACATCAGAACCATGTAGCTGAAATCCTATATAAAATACTACATTTCAATAGACAGGTTTCACAGACCTATACAACTATAACTATATAATAACTATAAAAGTTCATTTTAGTTCAGTTGTGTAAACATTCCATGAAATACTCTCATGTTCCTGAAAGACTGATGTGAGATTTGTACATTTAATACACATTTACAGTATTTGGCAGATGCCAATGACCTTACAAAATTGTTCTGTAATCTCCATCAAAAATGTCTTCATGCTGGTACAAATAAGTCGGGATCTAAAATACTATCAAATGTAAATCCTGTTAGAGTTAGTACAACTATGTTAGAAATATTTGATGTCTAGCATTAATATTCTCATTATGACCATAATAAAAATTTTAACCAAATACCTGCTTATTTAGAGAGTAAGTGTTTGTATGTATTGAGGATCTAGGAGAGTGCATTAGTGCATGTGTGCATTCGTAAAAATGATTAGAATGAATTTGCATAGCCAGCAACTTTTTTTCCTGACCCTTGGAGGCAAGTTAAAAGCTAAAATAAATAAATAAATAAAAACTTGTCTGCAACTAGCATTTTGGACTAATTATAGAGCAGACTGAAACAGAACACTGGGTCTATTCAGACTATTGGTTTTCTCTGGCACAATAGGTAAATGCTAAAGAACGAGATCACTCAGTGTTTAAAAAAAAAAAAGAAACGAGCAAGACAACAGCAGAGGTTATTGTGCCTTTTATTTGGATTTAATCTTCAGTGGGCTATAAGTTCCTCTCCTGGCTCATTCATCCATTAATGCATTTTATTCATGCCTCCTTGGTTCATTCTTCAGTATATAAGACAACATCAGCTATGAACCTTTTTAAAAATGTATCATTTTAACATTCAAAACATGTGTGTGCAAGATGTTGTTGTACATGTTATTTTTCTCCCTGTCTGGTCTCCATAGACACCTCTACAGGTGTATCTCAGAAAATTAGAATATTGTGGAAAAGTAATTTTTTTCCTGTAATTTAATTTAAAAAAGTGGAACTTTCATATATTCTAGATTCATTATACAGAAAGTGAAATATTCAAGCATTTTTTAAAATCTTGGTGATTACAGCTTACTGCTCATGGAAATCAAAAATCCAGTATCTGAAAATATTACAATAAAGAATTTATAACAGAAATGTCGACCCGAGAAGAGCTCTAATCAGCAAATTAACTCAAAACACCTCTAAAGGTTCCCTGAGCCTTTAATCTCTCACATTGGTTCAGTACACCCAACCACAATCATGTAGCATGTAGCAGGGAAATCAAGGTCCCAGAGTCTGGAGGAAGAGTGAAGAGACACAGAATCCAGTGTGAATTTCCAGTCAGTGATGATTTTGGGTTCCATGTCATCTGCTGGTGTTGGTCCACTGTGTTTTCTCAAGTCAAGAGTCAATGCAGGAGATATATCAGGAGATATATCAGGAGATTTTGGAGCACTTCATACTTCAATCTGCTGACAAGCTTTATTGAGATGCTAATTTCCTTTTCCAGCAGGACTTGACACCTGCCCACAGTACCAAAACTACTAGTAACTGGTTTGCTGATCAGGGTATTACTGTGCTTGATTGGCCAGCCAACTCGCCTGAACTCTATAGAGAATCTATGAGAAACAGCAGACCCAACAATACAGATGAGCTGAAGGCCGCTATCAAAGCAACCCGGGCTTCCATAACACCTCAGCAGTGCCACAGGCTGATCGCCTCCATGCCATACCGCATTAATTCAGTAATTCATACAAATGGAGTCCCAAACAAGTATTCACTGCATAAATTAATATACTTTTCAGAAATTCAACATTTCTGTTGTATAAATTCTTTATTCTAATATTTTGAGATACTAGATTTTTGATTTCCAAGAACTGTAAGCCATAATCATCAAGATTAAAACAAAAAAGGCTTGAAATATTTAAATTTATGTGTAATGAATCTAGAATATAATAAAGTTCCACTTTTTGAATTAAATTATGGGAAAAAAATACTTTTCCACGATATTCTATTTGTTTTTGAGAGGTATTGATAAATGACAAGAAAATTTACATGTAAATTCATATTTTTAACAAAAGGCAACAGTCAGTATGTATCAACATCATATGATAATCAAGTAAAACTAATGTTTCTAGGTAATGTGTGGATATATTACATAATCTGATATAAAGATACCATTTTAGATCTTGAACAAGAGCTCCAGCTAGAGTAGCGTTGCAGAAATTATTATTTGAATAAAATCCAGATGTCTGCTGGTTACTGCTGCCAGAGTTGGGTTTTTGCTATCCAGTGAGCATATTAAAGGAGCTAAAAGAAAGTGATATTTCATCTGTTGCAGGCATCTTCTTATGATGTGCCATTATATGCAGATGTGTATGGAGCACTAAGATTCCATTTAACTGCAAGCTGAACAGACTTTGTCTAAAATGCTTATTTAATGAAGCAAATAATACATGTTTGGCTATAATATTTGCAATAGGTTGACCTGTTTTGTGTTTACCCTCAATACACAGTAGGGTGTATGGTTCTCTATTTGCTCCTCCTTTTTTGTCAATAGAAAGCGTCAATAAAGTCTAAATATATGCAAACACTCCACTCTGTTCTTTACTGAATTTATGCCTTCCTAAGAGCATTATAGATATTAACTCTGTCTATTTTATTAGAGAGAGAGAGAGAGACAGAACACCTCATACAGCATATTTTATTTCAGCATATTTTATGTTACTGAAAATGAGATGTGCATTTTTGAGATTCCAAAAATCACAAATATGGAAGCTATAGTTTCCTAAATTCTAACCGGCATTGTGGTGCAGTGGGTAGCGTTGACACCTCACAGCTCCATGGTCCCAGGTTTGATCCTGTGTTTGAGTTACTGTCGATGTGGAGTGTTGCATGTTCTCCCTGCCTTCATGTGACTTTCCTCCAACTATCCAAATACATACAGGTTTGGTTATTCTAATACCCAGATCACTGCAACCCTGAGCAGGATGGAATTGTTACTGAATATAAATGAATGAAAATTCTTCATTCAACTTGGTAGTTGTGAATTCTGAATGTAAATGGCGCACTTTTATCCAAAGTGCTTTACACTGTGTCTCATTCACCCATTCACCAATGGTAGCAGAGCATAGGTGCTAACTTGCCATCGGGGGCAACTTGGGTTTCAGTTTCTTACCAAAGGACACTTCGCCATGTAGTTTCATGTGGGCCGGAATCGAACCGCCAACCCTACAATTAATGGACAACCCGCTCTACCACTTGAACCACAGCCGGCCACTGAATGTAGCTTACTGTACAAAGATATTAAGTAGTTCATGCCTCATTTGTCTTCATGGGTAGCACAATTTTTATCTGACAGCCTTATGACATTGTAAAGTGACTGTATATGCTTGGAGAAGAAGGCAGAAAGGTTTCTTCGTGTGACCATGCATATTGTAACGCACATTGTGTCAGTCAATGAAGGACTCTTTAATTAACTTTAAATTTCCTTGCCACAAATTACATCTGTGTGTGTCTGTGTTTCTGATTCATATTCCCTGTCATGGTGTTGCCTTTTCATAGTTTTTCTATCATTTTCACATATGTATTTTCTGGTTTGTGATAGTTATAGTTTGTTTGTGATCTGTTTAAATATTTTTCAAATAAGTGTAACATTTCTCTTGTCTTTAAATTAGTTTTTGTTCTGTTAATTCATTCTTTGAATTAATTTCCCACAAAAGTGTCTAGCCTCTGTCTCAGCGGGAATCTGCAAATATCCTGAACCTACTATCCTTTTAATAATGTCAGACCACTATTATCATTTGTTGTAAGCAATAATGTCATTCAGAAGTGTGATTCTGAAAAGCATCACATGGCTAAGGTCATTATTAAGATGCTACTACTACAATTAAGTCTAATCAGAAAGCCTGTTTGCCCACATGTGTATAGTGCTGCACCAAGCACACATGGTTATTCAACCTGAGTGACACAATGAGTTAGACACTTCTTGATAGCAAAACATAAAGTAACACAATAATAGCAATAATTAAGAACAGTAAATTGTCTGGAAATTGTGACTGTTTGAACACCATTCAAGGACAACAACTCCAACAGCACCACTGTGGAACATTTTAATCCACTGAGGAACAGCCTATTTAGTAAAAATGTTTATCCACTTCTCACATCTTTAGTTACAGTTACATGATGTGCTCAGAAACCTGAAGACATGGCAGGAAACAATATTAGCATAGTACAATACCACAGTGCTAAAAGTACATTCTTAACGCATTAAATTTAAACCTGATTTCTCACTTGCATACCATAGCTGTAAACACAGCCATGTGTTTTCTGTAGTGGGGTGAAAGTTAAATCATTATTTTCTTAGCAATATACACTATATGGCCAAAAGTATGGGGAAAGCGTATGGCCAGACCTATTGCTAATCGGTGCATAAAACCAAGCACATAGCCAGGTAATCTCCATAGATAAACACTGGTAGTAGAATGGGTCATACTGAAGAACTCAGTGACTTTCAATGTGACATTGTCATAGGGTGCCACATTTGCCACAAGTGAGTTTGTGAAATTTCTGCTTAATTGTTAGTGCTATTGGAATGAACTTCCAACCTCAATCAGGACTGCAGACTCACTCACCATCTTCAAGAAACAGCTAAAGACCCACCTCTTCCATCAACACCTAACCATCT
>JAFFST010053938.1:184595-196989 GCA_022414735.1 Noturus placidus
GCTTGTATCTCTCATTTGTAAGTCGCTTTGGATAAAAGCGTCTGCTAAATGAATAAATGTAAATGTATTATTGTGAAACGGAATCGTTTGCGAGCACCAACAGCTGAGGCAGTAGACCACACAAACTGGAGCAGTGGAAGCATGTTCTCTGAAATAATGAATCACGTTTCACTATCCAGCAGTCTGATGGATGAATCTGGGTTTAGTGGATGCCAAGAGAACACTACCTACTGGAATGCATAGTGCCAACAGTAGAGTTTAGTGGAGGAGGAATAATGATCTGGGCTGTTTTTCAGGATTTGGGCCCCTTAGTTCCAGTAAAGGGTCATTTTAATGCTACAGCATTCAAAGACATTTTAGACAACTGTATGCTTCTAACTTTGTGGCATCAGTTTGGAGAAGGCCCTTTCTTGTTCCAGCATGACAACGCCAATGTGCATAAAGCCAGATCCATAAACACATAGTTTCATGAGTTTGGTGTGGAGGAACTCTAGTAGCCTACACAGAGCTTAGACCTCATCCTGACTGAACACCTTTGGGATGAATTGGAAAGTTGATTGCAAGCCAGGCCTTCTCACACAACATCAGTGCCTGACCTCACAACTGCTCTTTTGACTGAACGGCACAAATTACCTCAGAAACTCCATATTGATGCCCATGGTTTGGAATGGATGTCAAACAAACTCATATATGTTTGTGATGTGCAGGTGCCAACATACTTTTGGCCATATAGTGTATGTATGTATAATATTAATATAGTTTAAGTTAATTTCATGCAATTATGCCCATATGACTGCCTGTGGTTTTGTGAATCTTGGAGAAGGAACGTGAACTACCACGTTCCATGTCTGAGGTTTGGTCTTAGCCTTCCTCTCCTTGTCTCCTCGTCATTTTCATGTCATACATAAGAGATCTTATTATAACTAGGGTTTAAGCTCTGGGGGTCTGTCTGAGGCCTGTGCAGCCTGAGCAGATTTTAGGAGAAATCAAACTCCTGCCCTAGGCCATCTCAAAGCAGAAGTGCCATGAACAGCCTCCTTACAAAACAACACATACTGCCACTAATATGATGACTGGCTAAGGCCTTAGGCTAAATCACAAAGCCAGATGTTCCTTAGACAAGCTAATAAGATCAATGACCACTCACCAAAAATGAAATAAAGATGGTCTCTAGATATTCTTAGTTTCTCATGGAACTGAAGGTGGCAGGTCCCTATGGTGAGAAGGCCTGATTTTATTTTCTTCACATCCTCATTATGGCTCAGCTCCTGTGGCTCTGCCTGGGATATTGTCTTTGTCAGAGCACATGCACATTGTGGTTGGCTTTGTGAGAACAACCAGTAATGACTCATTGTGGTTTCTAACAGCATTCCTCCTGAGTGAAAAAAACACTCTCATCTATCAGATTAAGGGTCAGAGAAAGAGGGGCATAACATAGAGTCTAAATGTTTGATGCAAGAAATCTATTTTGAGGTTGGCTCTTGACTAAGTTTGTGCCAAGCATCTTGTTAGCCATAACAGTCGCCGATACTATTTGTTGCTGTTTATTTACCTGGAACACTAGTTATCTTGAACTTTTGCTTTATTTAGTTTGTCTCTTTGTTTTATACTATAATAAGGTACATCTAAAACAATTTATGAAAAAATTCTGCTTTTAGTTTAACTTTGAATTCTGAACAATAAAAACTTTCATTATGAGGCATTATGTTTTGTGCAAGGCAGGAATACACCCTTGAAGGGATGCCAGTCCATTGGAGGTCACTCTGCACATTCACACTGTCTTTCACACCTAGGGGCAAAATAGCAATTTAGCATAGCCGAGCCACCTACTGACATGTTTGGGAAGGTGAGAGGAAACTGGAGAACACAGAGAAAACCCTCACAGACACAGTAAAAACATGTGAAACGCTACACAGTCAGTAACCCGAGCTCAGGATTGAGCCAGACATCCTGGAGCAGTGAGGTTCTAATGCTACCCTCTGTTCCCTCTGCAAGGTATATTTATATTTAAAATAAGGAAATGAAGGTGTGAATGTATGAGCACCAACAGAAATCCTGCGTAGAACATATGGGAATTTTATTTCAAAGTATAAAATTAAGTATACAACAGCTTAAAAAGATATATACTCTATATTTGGGGTTTACAAGAGTATACATACAGTATATACACCCGATAAGCCATAACATAATCACTGACAGGTGAAGCGAATAACATTGATTATCTTATTACAATGGCACCTGCCAATGGGGTTGGATATATTAGGCAGTAATTGAACAGTCAGATCTCAATGTTGGGGTATTCCCAGTGTGCAGTGATTTAGTACCTACCAAAAGTGATACAAGGAAGGACGACCAGTGAACTGCGACAGGATCATGGGCACACAAAGCTCACTGATGTGTATGGGGAGTGCAGACTAGCCCATTTGGTCTAATCCTGCAGAGCTACTGGAGCAGAAATTGTTAATGCAGGGAATGATAGAAAGGTGTCAAAACACACAGTGCGTTGCAGCTTGCTGTGTATGGGGCTGCGTAACTGCAGACTCATCAGAGTGCCCATGCTGATCCTTGTCCACTGCCGAAAGCTCCTACTCAATTTTAATAATTATCAATTTTGTATAGCGCTTTTTTACAATGGTACATTGTCTCAAAGCAGCTTTACAGAAATATAATTTTTACATTTACAAGCGACTTACTAATGAGAGCACATTCACACCAACGGTAGCAGAGCTGCCATGCAAGGTGCTAGCTTGCCATTGGGGGCAACTTAGGGTTCAGTGTCTTGCCCAGGGACACTTCTGCATGGGATCACCCGGGCCGGGATTCGAACCGCCAACCCTACGATTAGTGGATTAGTGGACAACCCGCTCTACCAACTGAGCCACAGCCGCCCTACTATGGATACATGAGCATCAGAACTGGACCACGGAGCAATAGAAGAAGGTGGCCTGGTCTGATGAGTCACGTTTTCTTTTACATCTTGTGGACAGCCAGGTGTGTGCGCATCTGCATTGCTTACCTGGGGAAGAGATGGCACCAGGATGCACTATGGGAAGAAGGAAAGCAAGTGGAGGAAGTGTGATGATCTGGGTAATGTTCTGCTGGGAAACATTGGGTCCTGGCATTAATGTGGATGTTACTCTGACAAGAACCGCCTGCTTAAACCTTGTTGCAGACCAAGTACACCCCTTCATGGCAGAGGTATTCCATAATGGCAGTGGCCTTCGCAACTTACAGTACCCCACTTCACAACTTACAGGACTTAAAGATCTACTGCTAATGTCTTGGTGCCAGATACCACAGCATGCCTTGAGAGGTCAGAGCTGTTTTGGTGGCAAAGGGGGACCTACACAATATTAGGTGCTTTTACACACACACACACACACACACACACACACACACACACATATATATATACACACACCGATCAGCCAAAACATTAAAACCACTGACAGGTGAAGTGATTATCTTATTACATTGGCACCTGCCCAGGGTCTATATATTTTAATGAGAGATTGGGTTACTTAATTAGCACTGGTGAAATATGGCCGAAATGAGCATTGCTGTTAAGAGACACCATGACTATGAAGCTGGTGAATAAAATCAAGCTCAAGAGTTAGTGACATTGGCATAACTAACAGTGCACAATATGTGAATACTGATATTATGTTACAAACTAGCAGATGAACTATGAGAAAAAGGGTATAAAAACAAAATATGAAGAGTAGTAACAGTTTGATGAATAAACATGATTTAGTCAAAACATCTGCTCACTTTAAGGTAACTTTTAGCAACATGCCTGTGGTGGGATTTACTAGATTTTAATAATAGAGCTTGTAGGAATGCGCTCAAATGCTCCTTCTCATGTTGACTCATATTTACGTGAGTCATCTAAACCACCTAACCTTGATTTTGGACATATAATCCACATAACCTTCTTTAATCAATAATTAGTAGACTGAGTAAGGACCACCACAATATGGGAGAAAACTAAGGTTGTGGGAGCCATGTGTGTGTTTTAAGATAGAAACCCAATCAACACTAAACCTTTTCCACTGGACAACCCTTCGGGCCTTCTCTCATTACCAGTGATATGCTGGAACGCTAACTGTAAGCGAGACTGATAACAGCTTGCAATGCTGAGTGACAGTGCAGGGAGAGGGCAACAGTGAATCAGGCACTAAATTTACCCATCACACAGGGGATTGAAATTGAGAGCCACCTGTGCAAAGATCTCAGATGTGCTTGAAAGGTTACGTGTATAGTGCAGCGGTCCAGAGAGAGCATGTTCTTGTGATTTCACGTCAACTGTAGAGAACCCTGTTTATTGTAGCTGTTACAGAGATTCCGCTTGTAATTCTTTTTATTGAAATAACAGATCACATACTCCCCGCCATGGGATTGAGGAACAGGTTTATTTTGTAGCTTGTTGAGTTAGACTCTTATCTGGGGAGCAGAGAGCAGCTGCTGTCCTCACTCATTAATAATTTGCTTTCAGCATCTATTGCTCTTTGAGCGTTCCCAGTGGAGAGAGGCAGCTGTGATTCATGTCTTGCCTACAGGCACATACATCACTGTTCCAAGCACACTACTTGTTTTCTGGACAATAACAGGCTATGGCTATATCACACTCAATAACAATATCTATCTTAGTCCTCAGTGGAGGTATCTAGTCTCCTAGATACCTCCATAGGAGACATAGGAGCCTTCTAGTATCCTTGCACTGTTGATTTAGTGTTCTACAGTATTTAAAATTATTTTCTTTAAGCACTTGATTTCCTGGCTAAATGAGAAATTTTATATAAATCAGAACAAATCAGTACAAGCTTGCTATCATTTTTAAATTAGTTTCCTATCAGTAGCAGCCTTAGCTGTATCATGTCCAAACTAGAATTGACTGTAGAACAAGGAAAGACTCAACTGTAAACTTCCACATGAAAAAATCTGAACAACAGGCTCATTTAGGAATTTAAAAAGGCATCCAATACCTAAAAGGCACCTGTTATCAACATGTTTTTCATTGTAGCTAAACATTAGCCAATCCTTATCTTTGCTAGCTTCCTATGTAGGGTAGCTTTTTTGAGCTTGAAGCCTATGCAGAGGAACACAGTTAGACATTTACATAACTACTTATCTAAGTCTGACAGTCCAGTTGAGTTTCTTTCTTTCTTTCTAATAATCTTTTTGCTACTTGGAAATATGCCCTTGTTTTAGTCTATTTAGTCTATTTGTCCTGGATTATGTAGATTTGTGTCTTCTGTGGTAATCAGAAAGATTGTCATACGCTCATCCCAAGACTCTTCTTCACACCATGCTCATACGGAATATCACTTCAACACACTTAGTACTGTTTGTTTTTATTCTTCTACAACTGTAAATATTTACAATTCCAATATCTGGTGTGACCCAGAAGAGAACTGATTCCCTTTTGTGTCTGGTTCCTCTGAATGCTTCTACCTCATGCCTCACTGTCACCTCTGGCTTGCACATTCGGGATCTAAATGTACACCTTATTTTTTTTTATAAAGCTGCTCTTTGATAATATATATTATTAAATGTGCTATTCAAATATTCATCCATCCATCCATCCATCCTCTACCGCTTACTCCTTTTTAGGGTCACGGGGAACTTGAAGCCTATCCTAGGGAGCATTGGGCACAAGGTGGGGTACACCCTGGACAGGGTGCCAATCCATCGCAGGGCACAATCACATACACAGTCATACAGTACGGACACTTCAGACACGCCAATCAGCCTACCATGCATGTCTTTGGACTGGGGGAGGAAACCGGAGAACCGGAGGAAACCCCCGCAGCACTGGGAGAACATGCAAACTCCGCAAACACATGGCTCTGGCGGGACTCGAACCCCGGACCCTGGAGGTGTGAGGGGATCGTGCTAACCACTAAGGCTATTCAAATGTAATTGAATTAAAATTGAAACATAAAAAACTTTAGTGTCAAGCTTCAAACTACCCTTTCTATAAAGTAGCTAGTTACTCTACAAGTTACAAAAAGGTACACTATATGGATTAAAGTCAGAATCAGAATTAGAAATGGGTTTTATTGCCAAGTACGGTTTTTAGCACATACAAGGAATTTGTTTTGGTGTAGTTGGTGCATGTCACACGCTTTCTATGCGGAATTAAATTGTAAGTACAGGTCTAAACAATATAAGTAGTATATGTACATAGTATGTATAATTACAAAATATACATAAAGATACAAAATAAGATAAACATAAATAAAAAAGAGCATTGAAGCAGAGCGCGAACAGTGGCATGGAGTCAATGACAGTGTGCCAGAGTGTGGACAGAGTCAGTGTGGTTTCCGGGCCTCGTTAATAAGGCTATTGGCTGATGGGAAAAAGCTATTCAAGTGGCGTGAGGTTTTGGTCCTAATGGCCTTTAGCCTCTTGCCAGATGGGAGTGACTCAAATAAATATAATAGGCCCGGGGTGGGAGGGATCGGCCACAATCTTTCCAGCTCGCTTCAAACTCCTGGTGACATACAGGTCCTGGAGTGACGGAAGATTGCAGCCAATCACCTTTTCTGCAAACCGAATGACACGCTGCAGCCTGCCCTTTTCCTTGACAGTGCTAGTAGCGTACCAAATGGTGATGGAGTCTGTAAGGTTGGACTCAATGATGGCTATATAGAAGTGCATCATCACTGTCTTTGGCAGATTGAATTTCTTCAACTGCCGCAGGAAGTACATCCTCTGTTGTGCTTTCTTGATGAGGGCTCTGATGTTCAGCTCCCACTTAAGGTCTTGGGAGATGATAGTACCCAGGAAGCAGAAAGACTCCACAATGTCAATTGTGGAGCCACAGAGGGTAATAGGGGCCCATGGGGCTGAGTTCCTCCTAAAGTGCACAACCATCTCCACTGTCTTAGGAGCATTGAGCTCTAAGTTGTTCTGATTACACCAGGTAACAAGATGGTCAGCCTCCCACCTGTAGGCAGACTCGTCTCCATTGGAGATGAGTCCAATGAGGGTGATGTCATCTGCAAACTTCAGAAGCTTGACTGACTGGTGACTGGAGCTGCAACTGTTGGTGTACAGGGAGAAGAGCATGGGGGAAAGAACACAGCCCTGGGGGGATCCGGTGCTAAGAGTCAGTGAGTCAGAGATGTGTTTCCCCAGCTTCACATGCTGCTTCCTGTCAGATAGAAAGCCAGTGATCCACCTGCAGGTGGAGTCAGGCACACCTAGTTGGGTGAGCTTCTGCTGAAGCAGAGTCAGGATGATGGTGTTGAAGGCAGAGCTGAAGTCCACAAACAGTATCCTGGCGTATATTCCTGCAGAGTCTAGGTGCCGGAGGATGTAGTGGAGGGCCAAGTTGACTGCATCGTCTACAGACCTATTGGCTCTGTAGGCAAACTGTAGCGGATCCAGGAGGGAGTCGGTGATGGATTTTAGGTGAGAAAGCACAAGGCACTCAAAGGATTTCATAACCAGAGAGGTCAGGGCGACTGGTCTGTAGTCATTGAGTCCTGTGGTCCTTGGCTTCTTGGGGACAGGGATAATGGTTGAGGTCTTGAAGCAGGGTGGCACATGGCATGTCTCAAGTGAGGTGTTAAAAGTGTCTGTGGACACCTGGTCCACAGGTGGTTAAACGTTTGTGGACAACTGGTCATCACACCCATATACCAGCCTTCCCCAATCTGTTGCGACAAACTTGGAAGCAAAGAATTGTCTATAATTACTAAGAATGCTGTAGCGTTACAATTTCCCTTCACTGGAACTAAGAGGCCCAAATTAAAAAAATTTAAAAAGCAATAGATACAGAGAGCGCTCATTCCTCTACTCTTGGTTCAGTTAGTTTCTGGTAATCGCTGCTAACTAGTTTGGTCATGCTATGTTGCTACCTGGTGACAAAACTAGCTAGGTACTGGCAAAGCTAAATGTAGTTAAGCTAGTAGCTCGCCTCCACTCAGAGTTGGAAATCAGATTGTGTGGCTATTATTTAATGACTCTGACATTACAGTGGCCAAATTTAAATTGAGGTGCCTGCTATTTGAAAATATTGTTAAGATTTTGTCAAATCTATGCATTTATAAACTTCACTATAATTTTAACATTTCATATCACATCTTCATTATTATTTTTGTACTGGAATAACTGAATTAATGCTTTGAGTGGATAAACCCAACACTATACATACCAACCAATGCATTTCATGACATTTGTAGGAAACTGTTATAAACAAGAAAATTGATGTTTCTCTGTTGACTTACTTGCTTATTTATTTATTTATTATTTTTTATAAATGTGTGCTATAGTAGTGTACTCTATTGACGTTTCATGCTAGTTTGTCATCAGTATTTGTTCCAGTGATGGCACCAGTTGCTTTTGTTTCCTGCTGACATGATTTATGACCCAATCAAAGTCATAAGCATTATAAATATAACTGCAGTGGTGGAGAGTTACCCGACTCACAATATTCCCTACTGCCTCTGTCATGCTCTCAACCGCTTGGGATTGTATCAATCCGATATTTTAAAGTTTCATTTTAACTTGAAGCTTTTCCACAGAAATGCTATAAATATGCCAGTATCAAAAAAGTAATTTAACAATCCCTTTAACACAAAGGCTCTTTAGCGGTAACTCCACCTCACCCAGCTGCTTGGAGTAAATTTCATAGAGAGCTTTTATGAGTATCCCACATTGCATTATATGAAGATTCTATTTAGGTCTGGATAGTTGGCAAGGAGCTGTAAGTAGGGGATTAGAAACTAAAGTTGGCCAAGACCAGAGTCTAGCTAGGAGAGGATTTTCAAAACAGAGCAGGAACTACAATGTTCACTGCTGTTTGCTCTTTTAAATATAAGGTATTTAGCTCTTTTACAGCTCTTTGTTTTTTATTAGACTCGGATATTAATTGGGTGATATAATTTGTATTTAGTATTGCACGGAAGCCTCACAGGAAGTGTATTAGCAGCACTCAAGCATTGTATACCATAATGTTGAATTAAGCTAGTATGATAAAGACTATGTACAATATAACATTTTAGATAATTGAAAAAAACCCTATTTCAATTTTTCTTTTTCTTTTGCAGTGTTTACAGCAACTTCCTTATATTAAAACATCGACTTTTCTACATGTAGGAATATATGCAAATACCCCAGACCACAAACAGAAGCAGCATGTTCCACACAACTAATCACATAAAGAAAGTCAAACTTTCATTAGGGAAACACTGTTCATGGCTGCTGACCAATCCTTGCACTCATTATTTTCCTGGTACCTCAAACCTCACACTGGCTCAACTACTCAAGATATTCTATCAAACACGCTAAAACAAAACCTTATCAGAGTAGCCTGCATTGTCAAAGTTTGCGTCAAAGCCCTAATGCTCAGATCAATTACACTGTTCAACCCAATGAGTCATTGAGACCACACAGTAGTGCTCAATGTCCACACCACCAACATCCTTGTACTATATATATATATATATATATATATATATATATATATATATATATATATATATATATCTCATGAGGGCAGGTGAGCACTAAGCCAGGGGGATATTGCAGTCTATACTTCTATAATGTAACAAGACGTACAAGTAATTGTACCTTATGTTCTAAATAGTGTTTGTCCTGTATATAGCATTAGTTTAGAATGCAACACAGTAGGTCAACATCTTCCAGGCATTTTTGAATTTGAAAGTCCAGTGCAATACTGATAAAGATACTTGACAATCACTTTGTTTGAAAGCATTCACAGAATTCTCTGTGGCGCATTTTGCATTTGACAGTGAACTTTGTTATTCTCAAATGATTGAACAGTCACACCCAGGAAGCAAACAGATATTCTGAAACTAGAAGTGTTGTTGGGGTTTGTGAACCATTCAAGCCTATGTCAAACTTTTCTGAAAGGCCAAAAATGTTTTAGTCTGTTACTGACAAGACACAGTATGTAGTAGAACATAAAAATCTCCTGAGTCTGAAATGCAGTTTCTTGTATATTTACATTCTAAGATAAAGTATACTTTTTCACCTATATTATAATATAGATGTAATCCATTTTACTTAATATAATTACCTCACTTATTATCCATGACAATGATGCATTGTACCTGAATGTTTGATATGTTAATTCCTTTAGTTAACACTTGAGTTTGATCATTCTAATTAAAGTCTTATAAAATCCTCCAGACTGTGGGACCTTTCTGGTTTCCACTCCCATTCAGTGCTGACACAAGCTGGTGTGGACTAGTGAGGTCTATGACTTGGAAACATGTGGCAATACACTAAGAATAGCTGTGTGAAGCCGTTCTGATGTTGTGAGCAGCCATCAAGAGTCTTTTGCACTAACTGGAAGTTTGCAAGCAACATATAATATACTACAAAAAGTGCTTTAATGACATCCACATATTTCCATGCTACTACCTGTAATTGATTAATCTAGATACAGTTCAATACTATGCAATCGTGTCTACTAAAAGGCTTTATAACAAATTTTAAAAGGATAATTGGATTAATATATTAAAATCACAAAACAACTATCAGCTAATTAATATTTTGTAATTAAAGCTGACCAAAAATAATTGCCAGGTTTTTTTTTTGCTTGCATGAATGTGATGTTTAAAACTCGTGTTACTTTTGACTCACAGAGAATAATATTTTACTATGCAAATGTTTCATGTTTGAATATTACTCAACCAGATATAAAGCATGTCTGGCTTTTCAGAGGTGTAGTTAGAAAGTCCCCATGAGCAGGGTTTAACAGAATTCAACAAAAATATTATAAATATATCCCATTTGTATGTTAAACTCATGTAGATGGTTGTAGTAATATTATAAACCACACTGGTCACTTCTACAAATACAGTTTGTGTTATATTTAACTTTTTTTTTTTAATGTATTATTATTTTTTATTTTATTTTGTTTCATACGCTAGTTAGTTTTCCTGCATTCACCTTTTTTGTCCCTCACAGATACTGTTTAAATTGGGTGACAGCCAATCTGAGTCAGGGTTGTTGTCCCTTTGGACTCTATGATGAGTCAGATTTTTGTGCTCCTAAATGTGAATCCATTGAGACCTTTTTTATTTTCACAGTCAGCTGTTTGAAGCAGCTGTGGTGGTTGTTCAGATGGGAATGCTTTTATAGGAATATCAGAATTTGGAGCGAAGGGGAAAAGATGGCATGAATGCTGGGCTCATAAAGGTGCTCTTGTAGCAACAAACAGTGGTTACACAAACTGAAAGTTAGTTAAACATTGAACAAAAGATCCTGGATTGCCTTGCCTTATTGTGTTGAACAAAAACAAACCTAAAACATGTTGCAATGTAATGGGAGTTTTATGATCAATGTGATGTAATGATATCTGACATTTGCTTTAACAGAGACATTTTATGAAACATTTTATGTTTTAGCTCTGATTCTTTTCCAGTGACATTGCATAGTTTTTTTAGTTAACAGTGCAATTGGTTTAACAACGTTGGACCACTCTGAGGAGTCCTGTCCAAAGAAAGATAATAAAAATCTTTTTAAAATGCCTACACAATGTTTACAGTGCAGATATCAAACACACATAATCTATGATTGACATACTTGCATTTCACATATGCATAAACCCAAATCCCTTCAAATAATCCCAAATTTTTGTTAAGTGTAATAGACCTGTCATGTATAAATAATGTGAACGAGGCTTATATAAAGGCACAAAGAAAGAATGACAACAGAGGGATGCTGTGTCTTCTTATATTTAATATTACTACACTCTGACCTAACAATTATGATGTTTATTTCCTCATGAAGATGCCTTCTCCACTAAAATGTTGTGAAATCACATAGGCAAATGTCCGAAAGATGATGAAGAACATTTTGTTATTGCCAGCAATAATAATTATTGCCAGCACTTATATAGCTCGATTATCCAAAGTGTTTTACACTGTGTCTCTTTCACCCATACACACACACGGCAATGGTAGCAGAGCTGCCATGCAAGGCGCTAACATGCCATCAGGAGCCACTTGGGGTTCAGTGACTTGCCCAACGACACTTCGGCATGTGGACTCATGTGGGCTGGGAATCAAACTGCCAACCCCATGATTAGTGGACAACCCCTCTACCACCTGAGCCACAGCTGCCCACACTTTGTATTGAACTTTGTATTGAAAGTGTTTTCTCATACTGACATTGATCTTACTTAAATATTAATCAAGCCTGAATTTTGCCTGAAATTCACAGGTACAGTGGTGTGAAAAAGTGTTCGCCCCCTTCCTCATTTCCTGTTCCTTTGCATGTTTGTCACACTTAAGTGTTTCGGAACATCAAACCAATTTAAACAATAGTCAAGGACAACACAAGTAAACACAAAATGCAATTTGTAAATGAAGGTGTTTATTATTAAAGGTGAAAAAAAATCCAAACCATCATG
>JAFFST010053938.1:201595-217702 GCA_022414735.1 Noturus placidus
GAGGATGAGGGGGAGGAGGGGGAGGGGATGAGGAGGAGGGGGAGGAGTCAAACTGAACATGTGCGGTTCTTAACGCAGCCGTTGATCAAGGCGCATGCCATTGAGTAACCGATATTGCAG
This sequence comes from Noturus placidus, assembly GCA_022414735.1. Taxonomy (NCBI): domain Eukaryota; kingdom Metazoa; phylum Chordata; class Actinopteri; order Siluriformes; family Ictaluridae; genus Noturus; species Noturus placidus. The sequence continues at coordinate 201,716 of JAFFST010053938.1, forward strand.
TGCACTTATCTATATTACGCTGAAGTTTAAACTGTCGAAAGAGGATATTTGGACGTCACCGGATTCGATTTTACATTTGATGTCTTCATTATAATTATTCTCCTAATAATAACAATAATAGTACATTTATTCATTTACATTTATTCATTAATAGTAATAATAATAAAGATATATGTATATATAACCAAGCGTTATCGAGGACTCTGAATGAACGACAAGCAAAGACGATTGTAGCCTTTCGAAGAACATCTGGCAGAGTCGGTGAGTGATTTCTAAGAAACACAGAGATGCTTTTATAGCACTAACGTCCACTGATTGTATTAACAAGTAGTACTTTTAACATTCATAACTTTCTTAGATCATATGTGTACAAAGTTATCAACAACACCAATCTTTCATTAGAAGCATTTATCAGTGAAACTTTATTTGGTATGTGCATTGCGCCATGGTTCTTTTTCTGAGGTATTGAGAATATGAGGATCTGTCTTATTGATGAGGTCTTAACTATTATTTGTGTTAAATGTCTATGCTGATTAAGTACACTATAGGTACATGCTGCTCATGTACAGCTATGCAGGCACATATTGGTTCAAATGTTCTGTATCTTTGTGTTTATCATACTTTTGTTTTGTTTTATTGTTATGAGGAGGTTATGACAGTGCTGGCATAAATCACAACTTGATAAATAAATGTTGTCTTTTGGTGGTAAACTAGTAGCTAATTACCAGATAAGGAAAAAAAGGGTACTAAAGTGCACCTTTCCTTGTCACTGGTGTGGTGCAAGATTGGTACAATCTTTTACCTGGACACATGGATATTGTGCACCTTTAAATTTTTTTTAAAGTACTTAATTAAGTCATAGTCGCGTTTTAAAGTAAACCATTAATGGTACACTATATGCACCTTTTTTTTACGTAAAATATATATGTTAAAGGTAATAAATATGTACCTTTTAGCATAGCATCCCCAGAAGCAAGGAAATATACAGCTTAATATCTTTATTTTTGAGCGTGCATGCTATTGTAGATGCAATGTTTATGTTTCACATTTTCAATATTAAAACACTAAAAGTTACAGAGTATACATTATGCTGCGGTAGTAGAAGAGTAAACTTTTCATAGAAGCGTTGCTTTTCATTTGCATAACATCTGAGTAATATCCTCACAAATATATTTATATAATCAGATTCTGGTGTCTATTTTTATTTATCTGACTTTGTTTAATTTATGGAGGGTTGTGTCTGGGTTTTTGGCTGTTTAACCATCTGCACTTAACATCCGACTTAAACATAAGCTAGGGTTTAGCAGTAAAACAGTGATGTAAATGTCGGTATAAGTTTACATTTTAACTTATGGTAGCATATCCAGAAATATCCTCAGTAGCCTACCTCAACTTTCTGTCAGACTTATATAATAAGTTCTACCAGCATAAAAAACGGCATTGTGTGTGGGGTTATGGAGTTTTGTATTTCTCCATCATGCTGTAAACAGAATGTTTTCACCAGGGTTGTGGGAGGAAAGCCATGTGTTGTCCATCATGAATGTAGTGGGAGCATCGCTGCTCAGTAATTCTGACTGCACCATGTCTCAATTCAGTATCATAATAACTAAATAATTTTAACAGATTCACGTTTTATGTAATTCTACATAAGCTTGATATTGAAAACCCAGCAGTTAATCCAGATCTTGGAGATAAATGGCACACAAAATGAGAGGGAGATGAATACAAAGGGTTAATTGATGGAGGTGAACACAAAGGGTTAAACCATAAATCATTATAACCAAACATTTCTTTATTGTGCAATGACAAGAAAGAAATTCTATTCAATTATACATACAGTACTGTGCAAAAGTCCTTTTGCTGTAGAAATGCTGTAGAGCAAAGGTGCCTTCAAAAATAATGAAATTCAATGTTTTTACATAAAAAAAAAAATAAAGAGCAGAAAACGGTAATAAATGAAACAAACTTAATATTTGTTATGTTGTTGCTTTAAAAAAATTAGCTGGGAAGTTTTATTGAGCATCTTGCAGAACCAGCCGCAGTTCTTCAGGAGACTTTGACTGTCATACTCGCTTCTTACTTTTGCATCAAAACCCAGCAGCCTTCACTATATTTTTTTGTCTGAAAAGTGTCTCTTACATAATATACTGCTTTCTTTTAAAAAAGTAAATGTTTTTAAACATTAAAAAAATTTTACTTACAAACATTTTTCTGTAACATTTAATTTTGTGTTGTAAAACAAATGTTTGGAAATGTTTTTGTACTGCCTCAATAATGTAGAAGTTGTAAAATAAAAATCTATAACAAAGTTTGTACTAAAAAAAATATGGTGCCTAAAACTTTTGCACAGTACTGTATGTTCTATTAATGTTTATCTGTGTATTGACTGAAAGCTAAAACAAAAAAAAAAGTTTGACCACATTTGTTACATTAAAAGCTTTTTTTTTTTTACTACCTTGGCCGTACTAGCTGTTACCCCATTTGTCTTACGTAGATAGCAAATGTGACTGTGGCTGCCTGTGTGATGTCCCTGGCCTTAATGGTGGAGCAGTTGATTGAGTGGTGGGTGCTTAGTGCTGCCATATCAGGTTTCTTCACAATTGTTTGCATCAGCTTGAACCCCCTCAATTGAACAGGTGATAAGGCTTAAGCTGCCATTTTCAGGAGGCATTTGTTAGCATGTGTGTGCATGTGAGTGTGTTTTAGAGATAGAGAGCAAGAACATGAAGGACATGGGGAGGTGGTGTGTGTTTTTGTGGGTAACAAATGCACAATAATTTATTTGTTGCAGTATTATTATTGATTTTCATTTTTATTTTTTACATCAAATCAGGGTCATGGTGCACATTCTCTGTTGTGAACAGCATCTCTTTACTAATCTCCTGCTTTGAAAAGTATCTCATAATGCTCTTATAACAATATCAAAAGCATCTCATAACAATATCATAATGCAACTTCAAGATTCCTATGGTTTGTCTGTCTTTTACATCTGTAATTAGGGCTGTGATTGATTAATAGTTAGTACATTTGATTAACTCAAGAATTATACAACAGCAGTAGTTTAAGAATTTTCTCAGTACACAAAGGGCTCTTTTAATGTAGACAAACAGATGTCACTTACAATCAGTTACAGTTGAGGTTAAGCTTATATTCTAGCTTATATACCTAGCATAAACTCAAGTTTTCATAACTTATGTTAACATACATTTCCTGTCAGTACAATTACAGATTTTCAGTGGGTCAAATGTGTACATACACATTGCTAATATTTGGAGTCATTGCCACTTAATTGCTTAACTTCAGACAACTGGGTTTGTCCAGACAGAACAAGTGTAACTCAGTCAGGTTTGTGGACCTCCTTACATGGACGTGTTTTTTTGTTCAGTATTTTTAGATAATTCTTTTAGTGTATGATGCAGTCTATTTTATAAAGTGTACAATCCAATCCAGCAAAACACCATCACAACATGATGCTTTTCAGATTAAAAGCCTCACCCTTTTTCCTCCATTTGGAACACTGATCATTATATCTACACAGTGCAGTTTTTGTCCCCCAAAAGTTTAGGCTTTCATCCTGGTGATCCCTTTTAGTCTGTTTAAAAAAAATCCTGTTCTTAGACTAGGGGCTTCTTTCAGCCCATGATGATGTAGGACTCTTTTAACAATGGATGTACATTCTTTTGTATCTGATGTCTCAAACTCCTTCACAGTTCATTTATTGTTGTCTTGGTGTTCAGTTAAACCTTTTGGACCAAAGTTTGTTTATCCTTGGGAGTTAATTTGTGCATATTTCCTGAACAATGCAGTGCCTGTGTGTCCCAAGATTTTTTATATTTGCATTGAACTATTTGTTCAGATGCATATGGTACCTTCAGTTGTTTAGAACCTTCCTTAAGGAGGAACCGGACTTGTGGAGGTCCACAATTTGTCTTCTGAGGTCTTGGCTGAGTTCCTGGGAAATCTCCATAGTATCAAGAGCAGAAGGCACTGGCCCTTAAGTCCAACCACAGGTACACTCCTAATTAACTACTATTTATGACAATTGGCCAATCAGAAACTTCTGAAAGTCGTTACATAAATTTCTGGAATCTTCCAGACTGGTGAAAGAGACTGCATGTACATATCTGACCCACTTGAATTCTAATATTCTGAAGTAATGCAGAAATACGTCTGCTTCTAATTAATTGTTAAAAAAATTCTGAATAAAAAAAGCTGTCCTAATTGACAAAATGTGTGAGTTCTGAAACAGTGAGATTGTATATATTTAGCCTAGGTTAATTTAAACTGTGGGAATATCATGCACTATTGAACCCAGTTCAATAAATTTTCAGTTTCAACACTGTTGCAAACAGTTTGCATAGTTAGAAAATAGTCTCCCTGTCTGGAAGCTGAAGGAAATTATGTCCTATGAGCCAAAAGCAACAGCTACTCAAAATGAGAAATTCTTGCGCCTTATAAATGGGCAGCTCTACAGTGAATCTGTAGTGTGTGCTGAACAAAGATAGCACATGGACTTTCAGTGTTTGGTCTGCAGTTTTTTTAAATCCAGATGGGCCTCAATATAAACAATATTTCTAGCAGTGAATTAGTCTAAAATGTTAACTCTTAGCAGTGGTAAGGTCATGTGTGTGATGTAGGTGTCCTGTGGATGAATGATAATCATGTATAATCTATGATCAGCATATAAAGTTATATGAGGTTAAAAAAACCCAAAAAAAACAAAGTAGCAGTTTTTTTGAGTGGTAAGGTCTTTCACCCTGGACTAACTGCCATGTGTATATAAAATCATAATTTTTAGCAAATTAAAAATGAGAATTTTTAAATAATTTAATACATCTCAGTTCTTATTTATTTTATATGGCTGCTATTGATAGTACATAGTCTAGATTAAAAGTGTCCTTTATTTTTATGGTGAGAAAATGTTTAATTGCTGAGTGGCTATAGTTATTAATAATTAATCAAAGAAATGTTCAAGCAGCCCAGAGTAAGCTTGTCATCCTTTAAAAAACTTAACATTGTTTCACTTTATTACGCATTTTCACTTTTAATCTAGACTTTATCACATGCTAAGTACCAGGCCACTTAAACCTGAGACGGCCATGACTACATTTACATGGACAGCAGTAATCTAATTATTGACCTTACTCTGATTAAGATAATAATGTGATTAAGGTGTTTACATGAGTCGCTTTTAGAATACTCCTGTCATGTACTCGTTTTACATGTTATAGAACATAATTAGATTAAGAGCCCACGTCATTACGCCACCGCACCATGCCGTCCGACATCCCTCCAGAATTTCACGCATCAACATACAGTTGGTCTTCGTTATGGTACCGTATACAGTTTTGGGTGTTTTTATTTAATTTTTTAAAGAACACTTTAAGTGTGGTTCATTATTTGTCATGCTATACGTGCCAATAGACGACTGCTTGAAGCCGTATAGACAACTGCTTGAAGCCGTGGGTGTGTCCCAAATCATGTAGTTACTCTCTATATAGTAGCCGAGATACATGTATTTTCCCCCACTACAGGCCTATAGTAGGAAAGTATGCAATTTTGGACGCGGCCGAACTCTCTTGTTCGCCGTAAAAAGCACTGCCGTGTGTGATCGTGTCCTGTCACAAAATGTGGTGAAAATTCCCACACAACGTTCATAATGTGATTAAGGTGTTTACATGTTTGTAATAAATATAAAAAAGGAGTACTCCACCTGTCTTAATTAGATTAATGCTTACTTCGATTGTGACCTTAATTAGATTAAGGTAAGTAAAAATTGCTCTTTACATGGTAGTTTCTTAATTAGAGTATGGTCTTAATTGGATTAAGAGTGGATTATTGTTGTCCATGTAAATGCATCTAGTGACAACGATAGACAACTGCTCCAAATGCCCTTTCAGCAGCTCTAAAAATACCTAAATCCATAGTTGACAAAAAAGACTGGCAAGTTATTTTTTTCCCATTCAAGCTGTTAATGGATGGCAAGGTTGCCCTAAAAAGCCTAGTATTTTAAAGATTCAAATACAACATTGGCCTATAAAGATTTTGTAAATGAAGTACAGTACAACATAAATCATACAAACTAAAGGACAAAATACAACATACATGGACTTATTAAGGTGTGCTTTGGTTTACAGTTGTTCAAAGCATGAAAGTGAAGAGTGAAGTGAACTTTTCACATAAATTAGTTTAAATACATTTTTTAAATAAATATAATTTTACATGTGAACAGGAGAGCTTTCTGCTTTGTTATCGGTCCAAATAATCTTTTAAGGTAGGTCAGATTTGACTGCTGGGGCACAATTTGTCAAACCCTACCATAAATAAAACTACAGCTTAATTTATATATATGTAAACTACTTCCTCAGTTTTAGCCACCAATCTTCCCAATGCAACTGACATAAAAGTGTGGTTCCTTTCTAATAGAAACTACTAGAGTATCCTTCACAGAAGAATCCTTATGCTTTAGTATAATGGCTCTCTCAAGTATATTTTCTGTTGCCCTTAAACCTATGTTTAATCAAAAATCCATTAACACCAACTTAGTAAGTAAATCTAGAGTACCATCTGTATGTGGTTTTCAGTGGCTGATTTCTGTTGCATTCTCCAACAGGAATCTGTAAGCAAGCTCTCCAGCAGCGATGTCTAAGACACCAAAATCTTCTTCCAGAACTCATTCACGCTCAGCCTCCAGATCGAGATCAGGTTCTGACTCCCGCTCCTACTCCAGGTCTCGAAGCAGCTCACAGTCTCGGTCGAGGAAGCACCACTATGGGTAACTTCCTTTTCAAACATACCATAAAGCCAGTGGTTAGGGATTGCAGCTTTTACAGTTACAGATTGTTATGCACAAATACTCACACAGGTGGTCTTTAATTTTGGTCTTAAAATGAGCAAATAAGTTCAAGCCACAGTTTTAATGAAAAACAGTTTCAGTAAAAACTGAGAGCATAGTACATTTACATTAAACAGATAAATTGATTTTTTCTTCCTGCTTACATGCTTTAAATAACAGTTGAAGATTTTGCTCAAGGTATTTTTTTAGTTACAAACGTGAATACATCAGAGTGCATTAGTGTATTATAAAACATAAGACAGGGTAGCAAGCCATTTAACTGAAGGGCTTCACTGCTTTCTAGTCTTGTAGTATCTGTTGTGAAAAGAATAATCAGCTTCCCATTTTGAAATAGTTGTCCTTTGAGAATTGATTTACAGTAAATGAAAACATTTAAAAACAACCTCAAGATCTCAGTGCCTTACTCCGTAAATGTTTCAACTTTGTAATGAAAGTTCTGAAGAATACAGAGAAAGAACAGAGGTCATATGCAAAGCTGATGTGTAACTTCACTTGAATGAAATATTTCCATAGTAAAAACGAAATCATGGTGTGGAAGAGCTATCTCTCAGACAAGGCCACCTTATGCATACTCAGCAAAAAAAGAAAAAAGAAATATCCTCTCACATTCAATTGCTTTTATTTCCAGCAAATTTCTTAACGTGTGTAAATATTTGTTTTAACATAAAAATATTCAACAACTGAGACATAAACTGAATAGGTTTCACAGACATTTGACAAACAGAAATTGACCAATGAGTCCCTGAACAAAGGTGGGGTCAATATTAAAAGTATCAATCAGTATGTGGTGTCTCCACCAGCTACTTTAAGTACTACAGTGCATCTCATCCTCATGGACTGCACCAGATTCATCAGTTCTTGCTGTGAGATGTTACTCCACTCTTCTTACATGTAATTTTCCTCTGCAAGGACGATCAGCTGTCCTTCCTGTCTCCCTGAAGCACTGTCTAAAGCCGGGTGCACACTGTGATTTTTAATTGTCCTTTGCAACTGTTGCTTGTCAGACTGTACGAACATGATCCCCACTGTAAGCCATGTCACACTGTAGGATCTCAGTTGTCATTAATGTCAGGCTGTACGACAGACAAGACATGAAAAAACGGAGGCACTCAAGAAGACTTGTACAGAGTAGTAGTGCCACACTACATGACTGTGCCTCAAATCTTATGACAAAATTTGTCTCAGACGACCAAATTGTGGCCAAAATTGTACAGTATGAACTTGGCTTTAGGTGTCTTACATTACAGACATTGCAGTTTATTGCTCTGAACACACCTGTAGTCCTCAGGCCTCCCTGCAGCAGGTCTATGGCATGTTCACACAGGTAAACAGGAACCCTAGGAGTCTTTCTTCCGGTGTTTTTCAGAGTCAGTTGAAACGTCTCTTTAGTGTCCTAAGTTATTGTAACTGTGACCTTAATTGTCTACCGCCTGTATTGCCTTAGTACCGCCTGTACCGCCTTAATTGTCTACCGCCGGTACCGCCTTAGTGTCTTAAGGACTGTTCCACAGGTGCATGTGCAATAATTGTTTCAAAAATAATCATAATTTTTAAATTTACACGGAACCTGACAGGGAGCCAGTGCAAGGACTCCAAAACAGGAGTAATATGATTGTATTTCCTGGTCCCTGCCAGGCTCCTGACAGTAATATGATTGTATTTCCTGGTCCCTGCCAGGCTCCTGAGAGGGACCAGGAAATTCAATCATATTACTCCTGTTTTGGAGTCCTTGCACTGGCTCCCGGTAAGGCTCCATGTCAATTTAAAAATTATGATGCGGACATACAAAGCATTACATGGCTTGGCGCCTCATTACATATCTGCTTTATTAATTCCTTACACCCCAAATCACAGACTGCGCTCCTCACTGTTAAGTGTTCCACAAACACACATAAAATCTATCGGTGACAGGGCTTTTTCTGTCTATGTTCCTTCCCTTCGGAACTCTCTTCCTCCTGAACTTAGGGAAGTTCAGATCTCAAGACATACTTTTTAAAATGTAAGTGCTGATGTCTACTTTTTATTATTATTATTATTATTATTATTATTATTATTATTATTATTGTTGTTGTTGTTGTTGTTGTTGTTGTTGTTGTTGTTTTTATTCTTATTAACTTTTATAAAAAAATATATACATACAAATTTTTTGTGTACAGCGCTTTGAGAAGAAGAGCTGCATTTAAAAGTGCGCTACAAAATTATTATTATTATTATTATTATTATTATTATTATTATTATTATTATTATTATTATTATTAAAGGTTTATTGAACAAGCATGAAAAGCATTGTTTAAACCCTTACCAATAAAGATCTGCAAAGCTTATGTGGATTTTACAAAATTATTGTCTCTTGAAAAAGGGACGTTTCTTTTTTTTTTCTGAGTATAAAACGTTGTCCAAAAGACTTAAATAACTTACTTCAACTGTGGAAAAAAAATCAGATTTAGCTTAAAGTTTCAGGTTTGTCAGCAAAACATATCCTATTTGTACCATTTTAAAAAAGAATTGTGGGTTTATGAGGGCTTATTATGATTTTCAGTTTGAATAAGATACCGTAATTTCCAGATTTCTCTCCAGCTGTTATATTATGCTATGAATAAAAATAGATCTGTTTTGCCTTTTCCAAAATGCTCAACAAGGTAGTTGTGCCACATAATTCTTTGTAAATTCATGTTGTTCAAGTTGTAAAAAATAAATAAGTAATACTAATAATAATAATAAATAATAATAGTACTAATAATTTCAATAATTGAAGGATCCACAGCCACCATGTAATTTAGTTTGAGATTTAATTTACTGAGGTAGATTTATTGACCTTTAGTAATCCAGTAATGTCAAAAACTAAAATCTTCAGTCTGTTAAATTCAGTCTGTTAAATTCACTCAAGAACTGAATCAAATTCACATTGTTTTTAAATATAAAAAGGACGTCTTATATTTATACCCTTAGCTGTATTTTCTGGGTAAGAATAGTGTGGCGTAGCTGGCAGTCAAAAACCCTCCTCCTGCTTGGCAGTATAAGAGTGGAAATCTTTCCCAGATGACCCATGTGACTGACTCTTTCCATACACACTCAGCACAAGAGATGCAGAACCTCTCTCACTTTCTATAAGATTTTTGTGCTGCTCTGAGTATCTCATTTCTCTTTTTTTTCCAATGAAAAAACTCACTGGGTGAGTACAAATGTGTTTTAAAATGATTAACAAGACTATTTACAGGCGGTTAATGAACCAATTTAACTTGCAGCTAAAGAATTGTTATTGAGTTGTTTATATGTGCTTTGAATCTGCTTAAAAAAGCTCATTTCTAACAAATTAAAATAGGAGTTAAAATTAATTTCCGTTTCATTACGTTGTTGTTAAAAATCAGTTGCAAACATTAGATAAGTGGCATGTGAGTAAAGAGGCACATGTGATTGGAATGATTGTAATACATTCTGCATATTCTCCGTGCAAAGAAGTTTTCATATTTTCATATTTGCACATAATCATGGGTAAATATTTCTATTTATGAGAATTCTGAGGGCATCATAGTTAATGCAGTTTAGCCGCTATTTATCATGTATGAATTAGTGTGCGAGTGGAAATACAGCAACAGAGAAAAAGGGGACCAGTGTTTGCATTTTGGGTTATGTGGTGCTCTAGGGCCACCTTGTGAACAAAATACTCCCTGCAGCTACAACTGCATACTCAAACTAATGCTGATTTGTAATTTCTATTAAAATATTTGATTGTAATAAATTCTAAATATCACTTATACATTGGAATAGTTAGCTTTTGATTACCAAATTGTTCTCTGTGTGCATCAATCCCTTCTTAAAATATTAATGAGCATGCAAATTTAGCCCAACTATATACTCAGTCAAGTTGTGTTCTTGTCATCTTCAAGCTCTAGATCTCGCTCTCGATCAAGATCCCATTCTCCATTCCAGAACCGGGGACGGAAACATCCACGGGAATATCAGAACCATCGGGAATTTAGAGGTTACCACAGAGGCTTCCGAAGGCCTTATTACTTCAGGGGAAGAGGACGAGGCTTCTTCCGTGGCCGCTTTCAGCGTGGTGGGGGCGGATACAATAACTACAATAATTATAGATCACACAACTGGCAAAACTTTGGCCCATATCCACAGCAAAAGCAGCAGAAACAGCAGAAACAGCCACAGACACAGCAACAACAACAGCAACAGCAACAGCAAAAGCGTCATTCTCACAGCCCCAAGAGGGGGCGTTCTCGTACACCCAAGAAACGTTCAAGCAGCCCGCAGTCCCAAAGTCAATCACATCGCTCTGACAGATCTTCATCACTGCACTCACACCAGTCCTCTTCCTCCAACTCATCCCAACAGATAACTGCGTCTGGTAAGCAGAATTGTAAGGCAGGAATAGAGGTTCTGTCTGAATCCAAGAACAGCCAGAAATCTGGAGGTAGAGATGCTACACTCTCAGTGCAAGAAGGGCACCACCCAGAGGCAGATGGAAGTACAAGTGGAGAGAAGGCCCCTAAAACATGGCTGTTTGCTATAAATCATGACAGCAGCCCAAAGAGGGCCAGTCCACATATTCACTCTGCTGTCAGTTCTCTCCAGGATGATCCGGTCTCCAGTGAATCAGGTCCTGTGCCTGGAAATTCAGGAGCAACTAGCAATGGTGCCACCTACAGCCAGACTTTGGCTTCTACTCCCTCTAACAGTAGCCCTCAAAAGAAAAGTCCCACAACAGTTTTCTCAGGTTTTGGGCTTTTTTCAAATGCTGACCAGGAAGAGGATACCGTTGCCATCTCTATAGCTTTTAAAAAGTAAGCTAGTTACTTGGCACATTCTTTGATCTTATTTTGCTTGTAAGTTAGGTGTTGTGGGTACAGAGATTTTAGCTGAGTTGAATACCCAGGGAGAATGATTCACTCAGTGATTCAACCATATATGTCAGCTACGTGTACTTTTTCTACCAAACTGATACTGTGATCGGAAGAATTCTTGACCCTGTAATTTGGGTCGGAGTATAAACTGAAATAACCCATTGCAACCCCTTTGTGGTTTTGTGAGACAGAGAAAAGCAGTGGCCACTGTTGAATATGGATTTTAGGAGAACAGTCATGCATTTAAATTATACTGTAACTGTAACACAACAAAGTTGCAGTTTCTGAGAAAGTTCTCTGAGAAATTCACAAAAATTCCTAAAACAAACATTCACAGAAATCCAATCATGAATTTCTGGGAAGGTTTGTAGTCAGGGATGCTCACGTCATATTTGGGTCAGATGGTTAATCATGGTACACATAGTATACTAGGTATACTATTGTTATAGTTATGATGTGAATAAGGTATACATTTTACAACTATATGGCCTCAATCTTGTCAAGTCTGATGTAGAAATTAGCCCTAATTTTTTCAACATACATGATACATATATAATTCACAGAGACTTCTTTTCTGGGGTTATTTAATGTATTTTTTTTTTCTTTTTAGAGATACTGTTTTGTGCCAGGCATAATTAACTGCCAAAGTCTCTTTGTTTTGCTTCTCAGATTCTTAGAGCAGCAGAAGAATAAAAAGCAGGCCCTTGCAGATAAAAGCATGAAGATTATGGCAGACAATGAAAATGAATTTCCTGAAAATAGAAATAGCAAACGTGAGGCTACTTTTGATCAGACATCTGGTCCAAGGCTCTCCAGGCCTGCAGAACAAAACAACAAAATGGAGAGTGAAAAGTATAAATACATAGACAGTTTCAAGGGGAGCACATCATCAAATAATTTCAGACCAGCAATCCTTTCTGAGGATCGGGAGGAGGAAGATGGTGAGGACACTGAACACCATTTACAGATGAAGGTTGAGGAGAATGAAGTTCCTAACCGTAAAAGCAAAGTCGCAATGTCAGCTCGTGAACTGTTTGAGGAACATATGAGGAGGTTGGATGACAGAGCATGGGACGATGAGCTTGAGGCCCTTCTAATAAACCGAGAGAAGGAGAGGGCTGCAAGCATTCTGTCGGCTCTGTCTAAGAGGGAGAAGTTTGCACGTAAGTTTGAGCACCTTTCCCCTGAAAGACCTTCAAAGGTAAAACGAAAGGAGAAAATGACATTGAGCCCCTCTCCCACTTACAAGGCTCCTTCACGAAGGAGCTCGGAGACCCAAGAACAAGAATTGTTCATGAATTTGGGTGATGAATCCTCACCCAGGGCTTCAGGGAAAAGGGAACGAGAGTTTAGTCTGAGGATGGATTCCCTTAGTGAAGATCTGGCAAGGTAAATAATTCCCTATTGTCATTGTGCATTTCCACTGGTTGCATGGTACAACATGGATAATAAATTAATCATGATACCTCATTGCTATTACTTCCATTACTGAGTCAGCCAGTACCATAAGTAGATACCCATTTTGCATTTGGTTACCCTTACTGCCCGGCATACCAAACAGTGATATATGGGTGGAGTTTGAATAAGTGAAGACCACTGATAAATGCAGTGGTCACAGAATTATTCTGATTAATGTCTCTGGCTAGAATTACTGCACAGTAATCTTTATTAATATAATTACTGTAAAGTTTTTCTCTTCTCAGATGAATGGGTTTGTTTTTCTTCCAGATTTGGAAGGTGTTTTCAAAACTTTATCATAGAATTTAATGCTTCACAGTTGTTACTTTTTTACAGACATTATTATTATCAGTTTTCACTGATATTCTGCTTGATTTCTTATATGCGATCCATGTAAAATCTGCTATCACCAAGTAAAGTCAATCCCAAATGACTTTATATGCACTGTTTATATGTAAAGTATCTCACAAAAGTGAGTACACCCCTCACCTTTTTGTAAATATTTGATTATATCTTTTCATGTGACAACACTGAAGAAATGACACTTTGCTACAATGTAAAGTAGTGAGTGTACAGCTTGTGTAACAGTGTAAATTTGCTGTCCCCTCAAAATAACTGAATGCACAAACATTAATGTCTAAACCACTGGAAACAAAAGTAAGTACAAAACTAAGTGAAAATGTCCAAATTGGGCCCAATTAGCCATTTTCCCTCCCTGGTGTCATGTGACTTGTTAGTGTTACAAGGTCTCAGGTGTGAATGGGGAGCAGGTGTGTTAAATTTGGTGTCATCGCTCTCACACTCCCTCATACTGGTCACTGGAAATTCAACATGGCACCTCATGGCAAAGAACTCTCTGAGGATCTGAAAAAAAAGAATTGTTGCTCTACATAGAGATGGTCTAGGCTATAAGAAGATTGCCAAGACCCTGACACTGAGCTGCAGCACAGTGGCCAAGAACATACAAAGGTTTAACAGGACAGGTTCCACTCAGAACAGGCCTCGCCATGGTCAACCAAAGAGGTTGAGTGCATGTGCTCAGTGTCATATCCAGAGGATGTCTTTAGGAAATAGACGTATGAGTGCTGCCAGCATTGCTGCAGACATCGAAGGGGTGGGGGGTCAGCCTGTCAGTGCTCAGACCATACGCCACACACTGCATCAAATTGGTCTTCATGGCTGTCGTCCCAGAAGGAAGCCTCTTCTAAACATGATGCACAAGAAAGCCGCAAACAGTTTGCTGAAGACAATCAGACTAAGGACATAGATTACTGGAACCTTGTCCTGTGGTCTGATGAGACCAAGATAAAATTATTAGGGTCAGATGGTGTCAAGCATGTGTGGCGGCATCCAGGTGAGGAGTTCAAAGACAAGTGTGTCTTGCCTACAGTCAAGCATGGTGGTGGGAGTGTCATGGTCTGGGGCTGCATGAGTGCTGCCGGGAATGTTGAGCTACAGTTCATTGAGGGAACCATGAATGCCAACATGTACTGTAACATACTGATGCAGAGCATGATCAGTATGCAATATTTCAGCATGATAACAACCCCAAACACACCTCCAAGACGACCACTGCCATGCTAAAGAAGCTGAGGTGGAAGGTGATGGACTGGCCAAGCATGTCTCCAGACCGAAACCCTATTGAGCATCTGTGGAGCATCCGCAAACGGAAGGTGGAGGAGCACGAGGTCTCTAACATCCACCAGCGCCGTGATGTCGTCATGCAGGAGTGGAAGAGGACTCCAGTGGCAACCTGTGAAGCTCTGCTGAACTCCATGCCCAAGAGGGTTAAGGCAGTGCTGGAAAATAATGGTGGCCACACAAAATATTGACAATTTAGGCCCAATTTGGACATTTTCACTTAGGGGTGTACTTACTTTTGTTGCCAGCGGTTTAGAGATTAATGGCTGTGTGTTGAGTTATTTTGAGGGGACAGCAATTTTACACTGTTATACAAGATGTACACTCACTACTTTATATTGCAGCAAAGTGTTATTTCTTCAGTGTTGTCACATGAAAAGATATCAAATATTTACAAAAATGTGAGGGGTGTACTCATTTTTGTGAGATACTGTATATGCTCCATTATAGCACTACTTGGTTACATCTCCACATACCTATACCTAAACATCTTTCCCAGATCTTTCAGCTTTCACATTAATGTCACTAACTATTGCCAAAGTGAAACAGTTTTATAACTGGAAAGAGAGAACCAAAATATCCATAAAACCTTTACATAACCTCTTAGGAAATCATTTAAACACACACACAGCAAAATGCAGAAACAATATTAGTAGTTGAGGAAACCTCTCTTTTTACAATACCTTGAGCTAATCCTTCTATCCATGCTGAAGCATAGCTTTTGATTTCTATCTTAATATTCTCTTCTTTTATGTATTTTTCTTTATATACCTTCTAATCATGCAATGAAATGTACAGCCTCCAGTCCCTGTTGGTTAAAATGTGCAATTCTGTGATGATTCCCATTTTTAGTTCTGTCTGTGTAGTTGTTCCTGATTTTTTGTTTTGCTTTTTGTTAATATTGTGGTAAAGGAATAGAAGGGGAAAAGGTGGAATACTATTTCCCCCCATTTACATTACATTTATTCATTTAGCAGACGCGTTTATCCAAAGCAATTTACAAATGAGAGCACACTCACACACCAATGGTACCAGAGCTGCCATGCAAGGTGCTAGCTTGCCATCAGGGGCAACTTAGGGTGCAGTGTCTTGCCCAAGGACACTTAGGCATTGGATCACCCGGGCCGGGATTCGAACCACCAACCCCACGATTAGTGGATTAGTGGACAACCCGCT